>JAPFFP010051768.1:0-30494 GCA_026153255.1 Solanum medicagineum
GACTCTTCCCCTCAATCAACTTCTCTAAGCCTATCTTATAGCCTAATAACCCCCACCCCCACCCCCACCCCCAATTTATGCCTAAACTTCAAATACATCAAATATCACACGTTCCAAGTTTTCTAAAGGAAGAAGCTTGGGGTTTTCATCTTCAAGCGTCAGTCCAAGGTTTCAAGTTAATGTTTTCCTTCCAGGTATGTAAGGCTATTCATAGTGTTGGATTGAGTTCGTCCAGGCACCCTACATCTAAGTTCCGTCGTTAAAGTGTTCAAATTGAATTTTAACCTTAATTCCTTTGAGTTTCAGAATGAGTTATGAATTCTAGCACTGTATAAGTCTTATTCTCAAACTTTTGTTCATGCCTAGTTTTACATGAACCTTAGTTGAGTTATTATATGGAGTGGAGTGTTGGCCAGTTAAGAAGGCACATGTTCAGAAGATGCATGTCGCAGAAATGAGGATGCTGAGATGGATGTGTGGTCACACCAGGAGTGACAAGGTTAGGAATGAGACCATCCGGGAAAAGCTAGAGGTAGCCCCAGTGGCCGAAAAGATGAGGGAAGCGAGACTGCGATGGTTTGGACATGTGCAGAGAAGGAGTACCGATGATCCTGTTAGGAGGTGTGAGAGGCTGGTTTTAGGAGATACTTGGAGGGGTAGAGGTAGACCGAAGAAGTACTGGGGGGAGGTGATTAGACTAGATCTGACGGAACTTGAACTTACCGAGGGCATGACCTTATGATAGAAAAAGGTGTAGGTCGCGAATTAGAGTAGCAGGCTAATGGTAGGGTTAGGTGTTTTTTTGTCATGTATTCGCATTGCCTATTATATGATGTGTTAGTTTACCTTATTTACATACTGTCAATATTAGTCGCTCCTTTTCTGTTCCCTTCTCTCCTTTTATCATATCTAGCTATTTCTTACTTATGGGTTTTTGAGACGAGGTTCCCAGGAAACAGCCTCTCTACTTATATGGTAGTGGTAAGGTCTGCGTACATTCTACCCTCCCCAAACCCCACTTGTGGGATTATACTGGGTATGTTGTTGTTGTTGTTGTTGTTGTTAGTTGAGTTATTATGTTGTTTCCTATAACGCATTGTTCTGAGTTGAAGATGATATATTTTCATGCATTGAGTGATAAAAGAGTTTTTTGGAGGGACATAAGTGTCTCGAATGTATGTATAACATTAAGTCATAAATATTAATATTTTCTGAGCTTCAGCATGATTTTTACTAAACTTGATGAGTTATTTCCATGAATAATTATATTTGTGAATGAGCCTTGAGGAACGTGAGGAGTCCCAAATATATATATTATTGAGCCTTGGGTTAATAATTTTTACACCTATAAGACAATCTCCCGTCAGGAGACCTTAGCTTTTTACAGCTCCATCGTCGCTCCATCCATCGAAGATCAGCAGGAACAAACGCCGGCGATTGCTGGAACCAAACGAACTAGAAACCACGAGTACCAGTGGTTTTCCGGCGGTCTCTTTCTTTCTCTGGGAAGAATCTTTCTTTCTTCTTTGGTTGAACCATTCCAGTGATCTCTTTCTCCAGCAATTTCGAGCTATTCCGGCGAGGATTTCTTACCAGCGATCAGAACTAACCTTTCCGGCGATCTCTTTCTCTGGCAATTTCGAGCTATTCCGGCGAGGGTTTCTTGCCAGCAATCAAAACTACTCAGATTCTGACGGCTTCCCAACAAAATGTCTCACTCTCCGGCGATCCAGATTCCCAGGTGATATCCACCAATCTCTTGTTATTTCTTAGTCTAATTAATTATATTTTCTTACGTGCCTTCTATTTCTTGCCCTCACTATTAGAATATTGATTGTTCCCTCATTTTAGCATACTTCTACTTCTTGCCCTCATTTTTAGCCTACCGATTGTTCCCTCATTTTAGCATACTTCTATTCTTGTCCTCATTTGTAGCATACTGACTGTTCCCTTATTTTAGCACACTAATTATTGTGTGTTGTGCTTGTGATTTTTTTTCATATATCCATAGATTTACCATTGCAGTCACTGTAGTTACCATTGTGTGCTTGTTGTTACATATTGCTGAATACTCTTACTCAGCATAGTGGGTGTCTTTTACTTGTTTTCATATTGTGGGTTGCATAGTTTTTCACTAGCTTAGTATTTTATTACTTCTTTAGTTTAGTGGCGTTAGGATCTATAGACTAGGGTCATGTCGTCGGTTAGGGTTGGGCTTGGGGTTGGGTTCGGAGGTAAGGAGTAGGGGTGGTAAGGGGGTCACGGGCTTCTTTAATGATAGCGTCATGGAATATAGGATCTCTAACAGGGAAATCCATAGAGTTAGTAAAATGTCTTAAGAGGAGACATATTAATATAGCGTGTGTTCAAGAGACCAAATGGATAGATACCAAAGCTCCAGACGTGGATGGGTTTAAGCTATGGTACTCAGGTGGTTCTAGGGATAGAAATGGTGTAGGTATCCTAGTAGACGAGGACCTTAGGGATTACGTGGTTGAGGTTAGGAGTGTTAATGATAGGATGATGTTTATCAAACTCGTGGCTGGTAGGCATGTAGTGAACGTCGTTAGTGCTTATGCATCCCAAGTAGGCCTAGATGAGGAAGTCAAAAGGCTCTTTTGGGAAGATCTGGATGAGGTTGTGCAAAGCATACCGAAGACAGAAAAAATCTTCATTGGGGGTGACTTTAATGGGCATATCGGGGCAACCAATAATGACTTTGAAGATGTTCATGGAGGCTTTGGTTTTGGGGAGAGGAATGGAGGTGGGATTTCTCTCTTGGATTTTACCAAAGCCTTTGAGTTAGTTATTGCTAACTCATGTTTCCCGACGAGGGAAAACCACTTGATTACCTTCCGTAGTACGGTAGCTAAGACTCAGATAGATTATCTACTTCTTTGAAAGGGCGATAGAAGTCTCTGTAAGAATTGCAAGGTTATTCCGAGTGAAGATATTTCCACTCAACATAGGCTTCTAGTGATGGATTTAGAGATCAAGAGAGAAAAGAAGAAGGCTATTTATGCCCAATCGAGGATTAGATGGGGATGTCTTACTCCTGTCCTTTCTCGAGAGCTGGAAGAAAAATTGAGAAACGTAAAGGCTTGGAGTAGTGGTGGAAATGTAAACAACATGTGAGACACTACTGTTGGCTGCATTAGAAAGGTAGCTAGTGAGGTACTAAGGGTATCGAGAGGGACCTTTGGTGGACATCAGGGCGATTGGTGGTGGAATGATGAAGTTCAGGGCAAAGTGAAAGATAAGAAGGTGGCTTACACGGAGTGGTTGGAATGTAGGGATGAAGATGAAACGCGAAGGCTTAAGGAGATCTATAAGACGGCTAAGTCAGAA
The DNA here is from genome assembly GCA_026153255.1 of Solanum medicagineum. Taxonomy (NCBI): domain Eukaryota; kingdom Viridiplantae; phylum Streptophyta; class Magnoliopsida; order Solanales; family Solanaceae; genus Solanum; species Solanum medicagineum. Next base: position 3,349 of record JAPFFP010051768.1, read on the forward strand.
GCAAAGATGGCGATGGCGATGACGAGTGCTAAGACAGCAGCGTTTGAGCACCTATATGAGGAGCTAAGTGCTGAAGGCGGCAAAAAGAGATTGTATAGGCTCGCTACAGAGAGAGAAAGGAAAGCTCGCGACTTGGACCAAGTTAAGTGCATCAAAGATGAGGAGGGTGAGGTGTTGGTGGATGATACTTCAATTAAGTCAAGCTTACTTTCATAAACTCTTAAATGAAAAAGGAGCGAGATATAAAGCTGCGTGAGTTGGCACACTCCGAAAGCCATCGTGATTTTGGTCATTGCAGACGTTTCAAAGTTGAGGATGTTCGAGGGGCTATCAGTAGGATGAACAGAGGGAGGGCGATCGGACTCGATGAGATTCCGGTAGATTTTTGGAAGAACATGGTCAAGGATGGCATAGAGTGGTTGACTAGACTATTCAATGCTATTATGAAGACTGCAAAGATGCCTGATGAATAGAGGAGTACAGTGGTTCTACTGTACAAAAACAAAAGGGATATTCAAAACTGTAACAATTACAGGGGTATCAAGTTGTTAAGTCACACTATGAAGGTCTGGGAGAGAGTAGTGAGATGAGGGTGAGAAGAGTAGTGTCTATTCCGGAGAATCAGTTTGGATTCATGCCGGGGCGGTCGACTACTGAAGCAATTCATCTTGTTCGGAGATTAGTGGAGAAATATAGGGAAAGGAAGAAGGACCTTCATATGGTGTCCATTGATCTCGAGAAGGCCTATGAGAAAGTTCTTAGGGATGTCCTATGGAGGTGTCTAGAGGTGAAAGGTGTCCTAATGGCATATATCAGGGAGATTAAGGACATGTACGACGGAGCCAAACTTCAGGTAAGAACAGTGGGAGGAGACTCTGAGTATTTTCCTATTGAGATAGGACTCCCCCAAGGATCTGTGTTGAGCCTTAACTGTTTGCCTTGGTGATGGATGAGTTTGACGCAATCTATCCAGGAGAAGGGTCAATGGTGTATGCTATTCGCAGATGACATAGTACTAATTGATGGAGAATCAGACTAAAGTCAATGATAGGGTGGAGGCTTGGGGACACGCCTTGGAGTCCAAAGGATTCAAACTGAGCAAGACCAAAAAAGAAAACTTGGAGTGCAAATTCAGTGTTGCCAGGGATAAAGCAGACATTGATGTGAGGCTTGCCACTCAACCTATCCCCAAGAGGGAAAACTTTTAGTATCTGGGGTCCATCATCCAGAGTAGTGGTGATATCGATGATGATGACACACATCGTATTGGGGCAGCATGGACTAAATGGAGTCTTGACACTAGAGTATTGTATGAAAAGAAGATACCACCTAAACTCAAAGATAAGTTTTACAAAATGGTGGTTAGACCATCTTTGTTGTATGGGGTGGAGTGTTGGCTAATAAAAAATGCACATGTTCATAAGATGCATGTCGCAGAGATAAGGATGTTGAGTTGGATGTGTGGTCACACCAGGAGTGATAAGATTAGGAATGAGACCATTCAGGAGAAGCTAGAGGTGGCCCCTGTGGCTGATAAGATGAGGGAAGCGAGGCTGCGATGGTTCAGACATATGCAAAGAAGGAGTACCGATGCTCCCGTTAGGAGGTGCGAGAGATTGGTTTTGGGAGTTACACGAAGGGATAGAGGTAGACCGAAGAAGTATTGGGGGAAGTGATCAGACAAGATATGGCGAAACTTGATCTCACCGAGGACATGACTTCAGAGAGAAAGGAGTGGAGGTCGCGAATTAGAGTAGCAAGCTAATCGGTTGGTAGGGTTAGGGGGATGTCTGGCCTTGGGGTATAGTAGGGTAGCGGGAGTAGTTGTGTTTTATATCATGTGTTGTCATTATTTGTCATATGTGTTTATTTTATCGTATTTACATCCTGTCATGTGTTTTTCGCTATTAGTCGCTCTTCTTGTTCCCTTTCCTTTTTGTCATATCTAGTTTATTCTGCTTATGGATTTTTGAGACGAGGGTTCCAAGAAAACAGCCTCTCTACTTCTATGAAGTAGTGGTAAGGTTTGCATACATTCTACCGTCCCTAAACCTCACTTGTGGGATTCCACTGGGTATGTTGTTGTTGTATTGATCTTATGCATCACAGTCTAAATGAGTATGAAAATGAGAAAAGTATTAAAAACACCCCTAAACTTGGTACAAATTATTCGTTTCATCCCGAACTATTGATAGTGTTAAAAACACCCTTTTACTTGACTAACTGAACCTAAATACACCCCTGATCTTGTAAATATAGTATACACCCTTAAATTCTTGCTGAGTTAAGGGATGTTTTTAACACTTGTGATAGTTTGGGGGTGTATTTTATTTAAGTTGGGGGTGTATTTTGGTTAAGTTAGTCAAGTGGAGGGGTGTTTTTAGGACTATCAATTGTTCAGGGATGAAATTAATAACTTGTGTCAAGTTCAAGGATGTTTTTAACAGTTTTTCCTCTATGAAAATTGAGCATAATTGATGTTTTTGAGAAAAGAATTTTGAAGAGATGTGAGAAAACTTAAAAGTATATATATAATGAAAGAGCATGATGATTTGAGAATGAGTTTGAGCTTGTGTAAAGTCCAACGAGACAAAATGAGATGATTTTTGAGTAAATTGTTCACTTAAGGTATATGAGCATAAATAATCCAATTTTGGGAGTAGTATTGAGCACCGATTTAGGTAAGAGTAGAGGCAACTATAACCACAAACTACATAGCTAACGTGGGATAAGATTGTGTCATTGGTTCAAGCAACTCCTTACTTGTCCCAACAGAGGACTTCTATTTTGGATCCATTGAGGTGATCGTCCTTATCCTGACAAGGTATGGGTGGTTGTGGCAATGCCAACGGGTCATTGTATCATCACTAGCTCATTAGAGATAGTAGTCGATTAGAGAAACTCCCCTAAAGGTAAATAATATTACTTCTATTGAGATTGTATTTATTTGAGTTTATTTTTAAAGCACTATTTTATTCTTAAACTTGCATACTTTATCTTTGAGTTGAGCATTCCCATTATAGAGCATATCCTGAATTTTTTTTTTCAGCTATTTTACATACTGTACATTCTATATACTGATGTCATTCGACACTGCATCATTTTATGATGCCGATTCAGGTACTCATGATTGCAAACACATCAGTAAGGAATCTATCTATCAGTAGTTGGTAAGACCCCATTGTATTCAGAGGAACTCTTTTCATTGAAATCTTCCTTTCAGTTATTAGTAATTAGTTGAGGTAGCTGTGGGCTTGTCTTGGCACCTTCTTACGAGTCCGTTAGAGGCTTAATAGATAGAGTAGACATTGTCATAAGGATTCTTTCAAAGTTTTTTCCAAAATTATAATTTCTTTTTATGACATTTAGTTGAGTCATTCTGAGAGTATTTTCAATTTATTATTTACTTATTGATGATGATGTTTTAAAATGCCCACTCGAGTCACTCTTTTCATGAGTTGAATCTTTCACTGAGTGAGTTAGTTAGGCCAAAGGTTCGCTTGGGGACCAAAAATGGTTTTTGAGTGTCGGTCACGTCTAGAGTATATGCTCAGGGAATGACAAATGCCTACTCAAAGGGCTAGTGGGGCATCTCATATAAGTATGTCTTATGGAGGTAACAATCCATCAAAGCATTTGTGGTTCCTTTATATCCATAAACACCAAAACATGCAAACTTCTAGATAGTTTTTCTGACTTCCCATTGATCACAGCTCTTGAAAGCTTCCTTGATTCTCTAGGGCATTACCCATTATAACCCAAACAGGCAATACAAGATGGACCAACTTTCTCAAGGTAAGTGGAGTAGGAGATGGCATGTATCTTCAGACTGTCATGAACACATATAATTCCTGCTGCTGGGTGAGACATCCCTTTTTATCAAGTTTTCATGGGTTAAAACACCCACCAGAGAGGTCTGTCCATCTAAAGCATGCAATCATGGTAGGGATCTTGACTTCCCACACTAGTTTCCATGGCCATTTTTTGATGATGTTGCAGCACTCCATCATATTTAAGTAACATGATTTCACAGTAAACCTACCAAATTTGCTATGATTCCATACCAATGTTTTTGTTAGAGGATTAACTACAACTCCATCCAGTTTTGCCAAAAGATTCATAACCTCCTCAGTTCCCAGTCTTGTGTGTTTCTTTTCTTCTAAAAAATAAAATCCAGTGGTCATCTCTGCTATATTAGTTAACTGTGGCATGGGAAGAAAAGACAACTAATAGAACTTCTGGAATTGCACCTGTAACTGTAAGTGATTTTTTTATAGCCGTGGTGTTTGGTCTAGCTTACTCACACCTCAATTAATTTCATGGAGTACCTACTCTATTCCACCAGCATAAGTACCGGATATCTCAATCCACCATGACTTCAAAAGTAGGAAGAAATCACCTAGTATTTATTTTCCTCTACTGGGACTTGAACTTGAGACCCCATGGTTCTCAACCCACTTCATTGACGACTAGGCCACACCCTTGGGTGCTCCTCTTGTAAGGTGATATTACCGAGCAACTGGTTCTCCAGAACCTGACATATGCACCATTGCCCACTTTACGGTGGGTATTGCAATTGAATTCATCCAACATCTTACGTATGAACTTTCATGGGCCAACTCAAAAGGGGATAGAGTTAATTTAGTATGCCCGTAGTTTTCTTCACCATGTTAAGCCCTTATAATTTGCTTCCATTATGCGTTTTCCTCATTAGAATATATCTATAGCCACTTCATAAAGCAAGGTAGGATTCCTTATTGGCTCAGTTCTACAACTCCACGATGTTAGAAGCACAATTTCTCTCATTTAACCAAGTGAAATTTGTGTTGAGAACTGTTTCTAGAGAACCCCCCCCCCCCCAATTCTGTCCAACTACTTAAAACCTTGATTGGAATGGAGAATAGGGACATGTCCTATGTTGATATGCCACTTACCACACTATATATTGAAGACAACCACCCCATGCACAAACATTGCCTTGGCCAGGTGACCAATATATTCCCAAATCTCTCCACTATTCCCTGCCATATAGACTTGAATTTAGCACCTAGTGGTAGGCCAAGATAAGCGGTAGGAAATGTAACGGCTGCAACTGTAAATTCCAGCAAGCTCCAGGTAATATTTCATTCACAAGATATATTATGCCGCCCATATTATTATGCAGTCCTGGTAGAGATTTGAAGATGCGAAGGATCACTTTTGGGTGTAGGACTTGACCATGTTCTGCCTTAGAAAAAATGGAGAGATGTCATCTGCATAAAGTGAATAACATTGATTAAACCATCATTCCGGTAGCCAATGCTAAATCCCTTGATTCATTGCCTTTGTACTGCCATTTCTGGTAGATTATTTGGTCCTTCCATATCTAGTAATAGCAGGAAGGGGAATACTGTTAATAAGGAATGAGTAATGACAATTGATATGCAAAATTTTATCCATTTCAACCATCTATTACCGAAGCTTTTTTTGTAGCACCAGTAGTAGAACTGACCAGTTCAGATGGCAAAATGTCTTTTCAAATACCAGATAACAGATCCAATCCAAGATTTCATTTGTTAGCATAGTGGAATTTGTGATTTGTCTTCCATCTCTTTTATGTATGAAGGCATTTTGGTTACAGGAAGCCAGCTTAATTATTATTGTCTTCATCCTTTCGGCAAGTACCTTGATTAAGATTTTATATACACTTCCAATTAGACTTATTAGCCTGAAATCTTTTTATTCGATTTCCCTTTCTTCTTTGGCCCAACACTGTAAAAGAAGCATTACTGCATTAATCATCCAGCAGGATGTCTATTTTTAATATATGCCATGATTTCTAGAATAATGACATTGTAAGTCGTTTGGGTGGGAGACATTGGCTGGGGCACCAGAATTGATCACCTTCAAATGGTATCTCCAATCGATCCTTTTCCTCTTCAGTGATACCAAGTTACTAACCAGTTCCTCCAGCTTGACAGTTGATCTCCATGGTTCACTTTTGTGTATAGCAGCCGGGTAGAAGGTAGGAATTGTGTTTTCTATGTTCCTCGTCTTCAATAATTTCCACTCTCACCACTAATTTGTTGATGTGGTTATTTCTTTTGTGTGCATCGATCATTCTTGGAAAAAACTTCATGCCTTGTCCCCCCCAAAGGCAAGTAAACTTTTGGCTCCATGCTGTTTCTTCTTTGCCTAATTCTTGAAGCTCAAAGGGAAATGTTGATTTTATCATGTTTCTCCTGTTGTGTTAGTGGCCCATTTTCAGTAAAGGTCCCAAAAAAAAAATTTTTTTTTTTGGAGAGGTAAGATATCACTGGGTATGTTATTGTTTAGGGGTAAAATACACTATTAATCTTTCAGCACAAGGGTAGTATCGAAATCATATTTACAGTTGCAGAAAAACACAACATAAAGCCTTTTGGAATTCTAACTTACGACTTTTAGTTTATTTTTGTTATTTTTGCCTATTAAAAATGCTAATAAGCAATTTTTTTATTTAGTTCAAACATTAAAAACTGCTCAAAAGCTATTTTGGTTTAAAAGCACACAAATCAATCCAAACAGGTTCATCAATAAGTCAATCCAAACTGGTTCATAATCCTTTCTTTTCTCAATTCTACCAAATATCTCCTTATGCCCCAAGCCTTGATATCCCTTTTCATAAGCTTTTGCGTTAAAATATAGTCAAGACTGCCAAATAAATTATAACTCTAGTATTCTACTTTATCAATAAAACCATTTACTTGCAACCACATATTTTTAAATTTGAAATATGTTTTGGTTGTCTCCCAATTCACATTCCAGCAAGATGGGCCTATGATCTGATGAAACTTAGGGCAAGGAGGTTAGCTTTATTCTTCTGAAATCTGAAGGCTTGACTCCATTCCCCTGATATGAGAAATCTATCAATTCGAGAGGCTTGGTCACTGGTCTCACCCCTTGACTGAGTGTATCTTGCCCCTTAAAATGGTGGATATACTGAGGATGTCTTATATCAGAGAACATTAACTTGCCCATGACCTACCACTGCAATTTTTCCTTTCACCTCCAAACCTTGTTACACCAAAATCTCCTCCTATGACCCGTGGGATATCCCATACACTTCTTCCTATAAACTTACTGATGTTAATTAATTTGTTGATTCATGTACCCTCTATATTTAAATAGAGAAGGCTTGTTTAATCCTGGAAAAATATTTCACACTGTTGAAATAGTTTCTTAGGATAATGTCCAGCACGACTCAAGTATTATTTGTGAACTAATTAAAATATTATAGCAGTTGTATCTATATCTATTTAATTTTTGGTATTACTCCCTCCGTCCCATTTAATGTGGCACCTTTTCCTTTTTGATCCATCTCAAAAAGTATGTCATATTACTCTAATTAGAAACAATTTAACCTTAAAATCCCCCTTTTATCCTTAATGAAATGATTCTCAACCACACAAATACCTCAGCATGATTTTAGATCACAAGTTTCAAAAATCATAGTTTTTCTCTTAAACACCATACCAAGTCAAAGGTTGTCACATAGAGATAGATGGAGTATTATTTTTCTTACTAATCATTGTATTATCATTGTGATATTATTCACTGTTTCCCCAAAACTTTTAATGTATAGTCAATGCTAAAGCTCTTCAAATTCCTTGTACAGTTATTTTCTCGTGGTGCACAATGTAGTTGGAAACCCATCTTCTTCCTTTGTCGATAATAATGGTGTCGGGAGGATTCCAATGAGTACCTAACAGTCCAGTACACCAAGTTCTAGATAGTAGGGAAGATATCACCAAGCTTTTTGGTCTCTGTGGGGATCTGAATCACAGTCTCCTTAATTTCTTATTCATAGACAACTAGAAACCTATCCGTCAATTAATAAACAAAAGTACAATACAGATACAGAAGAGACAGAGCAAGAGAGAACCTTCCTAAGAAGATCAATCCATTCAACAGGAAACACTGACCCGTACGGATGGCAAGCTGTTTTGACCTTCAAATAAGCATAGCAAAATTAAAATTTAAAAAAAAAAATGGGGATAGACAAGGAGTACAACAAATAAAACTTATTGAGTAATTGGAAAGGGATCCCACCTGAGAGAGTAGATGATGACACGGTGGAGACAGCAAGCCTCTCTTATGCCGTCCAGCCACAGCAGTAACGCTTGCTTTGATTTGCTTCTCACTCTGTCCGCCAATGGAACCATGTTTTCAATCATCACAAGAGGAGAAAAGACAAATCCCAACTGATCTTTATGACTACACAATCAAGTTTACCCTCGTTATTAGTGCTGCTACTTTTAAATCAAACTAATCATTCTTTTTAATCCCAAAGAGTACGACTTAATTTGATGCAATTAAAAATAACGAAAATATCTGTAACCTATCCAAAAAAATTCATAAATAGTCATCTTCCATCTTTGTGTCTAAAAATACCCCTAAAATTTATTTTTGGTGTCAAACATACATCTCAATTTAACAAAAATAACCAAATTAACTTTAATTCTTTACAAAGTCATATGGTATTTTCTAATTGGTGATACATATTCATAATAATTCAAACTACTCAAACATTTAAAAATTTCTTATTTTATTCTTTTATTATGTTTTGTTGTAAATTATCTCGTTGGTAAATTCGAAGTATGTAATATTTTTTTATTTTTGAAATTATATTTGCCTCTCAATTTTTTATTTTACTTCTAGCCTAAAGTTTAATTTAAGTGCTTAGTTTATTTTAGTGGTTATCCAAATGGATTAGAGGCTAAAGAGATTTTAATAAAAAGACATCATTGGATGGGTTTAAAATTATTGTGAATGCATTTGACTAATTAGATCATGTCATGTGACTTTTCAAAGAATTAAAGTTGACTTGACTATTTTTGTTAAGTTGAGGGGTATGTGAAACGACCCCAAAAAGTGTCCGAAAATGTGTCTCGAAAGTGCTTGGAATCGTTATTTTCATATATCTCAAAATTCATGCATGATATCGAAAATTCGACTTCATATTCTTATTAAGGGGGTCAAATTGAGTGGGAAATGGGTCTAACCCCGATTTTAGAGCAAACAAAATCGCAATTTCATTTTCCAAAAATTTCGATTTCTAGAATCGATCCGTGACGGTGCCACGATGCGCAGCCGTCGCGGACCTGTGTAAATTTTGCCTCCGCGACAGGTCCGCGTCGCGGACCAAACGCACTCTTATGTATTTTTGTTGCCGGTTTTTTTATCTCGATCCAAGAGTTTTGGATCTTGGGCCCAAGCCTTCCCAGGCGTAAAAATACCAATACTTAGCCATATTTCACCCTCATATCATCCAAGACATTCCCAATACTCATTCAAACACTTAAGACTCATATTGCTCTCCTAATTTCAAGTCCCAAAACTCATCCAGATCTTAAGGTTCTCATTCAAGCTTCAAGTCTCCATCTCCAATCTTCTTCAAGGATTCTCTAAAAGTTAAGGTATGTGAGTTTCTTTCATGGTTTGCTTTCACCCATGATACACAAGCTCTCTTTTGCCAAAAATTATGTGATTTAAAGTTGATTTACTCATGGGTCTTATCTATTATGAATTTCACTGCATACTATGTTGGGGTTTCATGAAATTATGGTTGTTTTAGCATGTTTTCAGCTATGAATCTAAGATATATTATGAGATTTAATGAAGGGCTTTGATGTATATGGCTTGAAGGTGTTACCAAGAATCTATTGATGGTTTTACATTGAATTTTCTAGCATAATTTTACTCTTGAATTGTATGGTTTTACACTAGCATTACACACCCGCCAAGTGTTTGATAAAATGTCCGGATTATAATTTCTTCAGGAATTGAAGGTCTAATGCATGTTTTATGAGTTGAATGACTATATGATGATGAAAGGAATGTATGTATATGATATTATCTCTATAGTGTTGGGAATTGACCAAGCCTCACTCGGGGGATTGTAGGCCCGGGTAACCTTATTGAGGGGTTTGTACCTCGATCGCCTCGCTCGAAAGGTGGTAGGCCCGTGCAACCATGTTGAGGGGTTTGTACCTTGATAACCATGTTGGGAGGTTTGTACTCCATCAACCATGTTGGGGGGTTTGTACCTCATCAACCATGTTGGGGGGTTGGTACCTCATCAACCTATTGAGGGGTTCGTACGTCATTCGCCTCTCCAAGGGGGTGTTAGGCTTGGATATGCACAATAATGGTCTCTTCTTACAAATGTATTATGTTCTATATAAGCATGGTATTACTTCAAGCATCATTCATACATGTCATATGGTTATATGCTTACCCAATGCCTATGTTATACATTTTGCTTATGGTGCTTATCGCTTGTTGCATTGCATCCTACATACTTAGTACATTTAAACGTACTAACGCATACTCTATGCCTACATGATGTCACTATGTAGAAACCGGAGCCCCACTTGATCATCCTCCGCCACGTGGCTAGTACGACTTCTCTCAAGCTCTTTGGTGAGTCCTCCATTTCGGCGACTATGCTTATGACCTCATGTTATGTTCTAAGACTATCTTTCTTTTATGTATATGTTGACTATGAGGGTGAACCCAGTTACCTGTCTTGCCCCCCGCTCTTATCTATGTATTAGAGGTGTTGTGGACATGTCATGTGTAATGTTATAAGCTTTGACTCTCTCTTGACTCTTGATGTTTATGATATGGATATTGTCCCTTATCCCCGTTGTCCCTGTTTACTATCTCTTATTGTATTTTATTGCTTTCGCGATCGAGAATGTTTAATGATATGTTAAAAGGCTTGCTTGGGGTCCCTTCGGGTTCCCCATACATTGTGTCACGTCTAGGCCCTAGGCTTAGGTCGTGACAAACTTGGTATCAGAGCACTAGCTTGTTAGTTCCTCGGCATCCAACACACCGCGTCGAATAGAGTCTTGCTCATGGTTGTGTTGTGCACCATAACTATGAGCAAGAGGTTATGAGGCGTTTAGGAAATGTTTCCCTTTTTCTTACTCTATGTCGTGCTATAGAAGTTGAGGTAAGGTTTTCCCGCTAACGATTTTCCTTTGCTATGCTAGATCATGCCTAACACGAGAGGAAGAAGAGCCCGCACACCCGAGGAGCAACCGGCTAATGGAGAGCTTCGGGATGCTCTCACTTTGCTTGCACAAGTTGTGGCTAATCAAGCCAACCAAGGGGCCCAAGCCCCTCATGCTCCTACACCAGCATCTCGGGTGAGAGATTTTATGAGGATGAATCCCTCGGAATTCCATGGGTCAAAGGTGAATGAGGACTCTCAAGAATTCATTGATGAGGTTTACGAGATTTTGGCTATATGGGTGTGAGGTCGGAGGATAAGGTGGAGTTGGCCTACCAACTCAAAGGGGTTGTACACATGTGGTATAATCAATGGAAAGAGGAGAAGGGGGTCAATAATGTGGTACTTTGGGAGGATTTTAAGGTGGCTTTCCTTATCGGTTCTTCCCTCTTGAGCTTAAGGAAGCCAAATAGGTGGAACTTATGAATTTGAGACAAGGGTCTATGAGTGTGAGGGAGTATGCCCTCAAGTTCAACCAACTTTCAAAATATGCTCCGCACTTGGTGGCCGACTCAAGGTCTAGGATGAACAAATTTGTGATGGGTGTTTCCGACTTAGTGAGTGAGGAGTGCCAGTCTGCTATGTTGATTAGCGACATAGATTTGTCCCGTTTGATGACCTATGCCAAACAAATGAAGGAGGAGAAGTTGAGGAAGAGAAGGGGTCATGAGGCTAAGAGGGCCCGTTTTGAGGGAAAGTTCCATAGTCACAAGGGTAGCCAGTTCCATCGAGGCCAAGTGTCTTCTCATGCATTTCACACGAGGGTTGCCATTGATTTTCCAAGGTCCCAAGGTGTTGGGGATGTGGTTCCTAATGGTGGGTGTACGAAATGTGGTAAGGGTCATAGTGGCCCGTGCTTGAGAGATACTAATGTGTATTATGGGTGTAATGATGTTGGGCATAAGAGGTTGGATTACCCTCGAAATCGCAACAAGGGTAAGAAGGTTCGTCGACAAGGTGCTAATGTGATTCCTTTGGGGAGAGGTGCATGACAAGATGGTGCCCCAGGGCATAGTCGGTTTTATGCTTTACATGGGAGGCAAGGGGTTGATGAGGTGCCCGACGTTGTTACCAGTATGTTGAAAATCTTTGATTTTGATGTGTATGCATTTTGATCCGGGTGCCACTCTTTCTTTTGTTACCCCCTTTGTTGCCAAAATGTTCCATGTCGAACCCGTATTGTTGTGTGAGTCATATAAGGTGTCTACTCCTATTGGTGCATCTATTGTTGCTAGAAAGGTCTATAGGAATTGTCCCATTTGCACTTTGCATCAAATATTGCCTGTGATCTTGTTGAGGTGGACATGTTTGATTTTGATGTCATTCTCGGGATGGATTGGTTACATGCATGTTATGCCTCTATTGATTGTAGAACCTGTAGGGTCAAATTTCAATTCCTAAATGAACCCATTCTTGAGTGGGAGAGTCATGATGTGGTAGTCAAGGGTAGATTTATCTCTTGCATTAAAGCTCGTAAGTTGATCTCCAAGGGGTGTCTTTATCATCTTGTGAGGGTTAGGGATGTGGAGTCCAAAGTCGTTCCCATGGAGTCGGTTCCGGTTGTAAATGAGTTTCTTGATGTCTTTCCAAATGAACTCTCTGGTGTTCCTCCCGAAAGGGAAATAGACTTTCGTATAAACCTCCTTCCCGATACTCAACCCATTTCTATTCCCCTTTACCGTATGGCCCCGGCGGAATTAAGGGAGTTGAAGGAGTAATTAAGGGATTTGTTCGAGAAGGGTTTCATTAGGCCTAGCCAATCAGCTTGGGGTGCACCAGCATTCTTTGTGAAGAAGAAGGATGGGTCTCTTAGAATGTGTATTGACTACCGACAACTTAATAGGGTAACCATCAAGAATAAGTATCCTCTTCCAAGGATTGATGATTTGTTTGACTAATTACAAGGGCCTAGCCACTTCTCTAAGATTGATCTTCTATTTGGATATCATCAAGTGAAGGTGAGGGAGTGTGATATTCCTAAGACGGCCTTCCAAATTAGGTATGGGCATTTTGAGTTTGTTGTGATGTCGTTTGGGTTGACCAATGCACCGGCTGTCTTCATGGATCTTATGATTAGGGTCTTTAAACCTTACCTTGATTCGTTTGTTATGGTCTTCATTGATGACATTTTGATCTATTCACATAGTGAGAAAGAGCATATAGGTCATTTGAGGGTGGTGTTGCAAAGATTGAGGAAAGAGAAATTGTGTGCTAAATATGAAAAGTGTGAGTTTTGGTTGAAAGAAGTTGCTTTCCTAGGTCATGTGGTGTCAGGAGATGGTATTAAGGTGGGTCCTAAAAGCTGGATGTGATTAGAAATTGGCCTAGACCATTGACCCCGTCGGATATTAGGACCTTCTTGGGCTTAGCGGTTTACTATCAAAGGTTTGTGAATGGGTTCTCTTTTATTGCTTCTCCTATGACCAAATTGACCCAAAAGAAAGCTAAGTTTGTGTGGACCGATGAGTGTGTAAAGAGCTTCGAAACCTTGAAAGATAAGCTTATGCCCGCTCCTATATTGTCACTACTGGAAGGGCTAGAGGGGTTTGTGGTGTATTGTGATGCTTCTAGAGTTGGTTTGGATTGTGTTCTAATGCAAAATGGTAAGGTCATAGCCTATGCTTCTAGCAACACAAAGTGCATAAAAAGAACTATCCTACCCATGATTTGAGCTAGCCGCCATGGTATTTGTATTAAAGTTATGGCATTATTATTTGTATGGGGTGCATGTTGATGTGTTCACCGATCATAAGAGCCTCCAATATATCTTCACCCAAAAAGATCTCAACTTGAGGCAAAGAAGGTGGTTAGAACTTCTTAAGGATTATGATATGAGTATGCATTATCATCCCGTTAAGGCTAATATGGTGGCAGATGCTTTGAGTAGGGTGTCTATGCATAGCCTAGCTCATGTTGATGAAGGCATTGGTAAAACATGGTAAGGTGGAGGTTTTCTCCCAAGGGGGAGATGGTGCCCTTAGGTACCAAGGTAGGTTTTCTCCATGTAGGCCATTTATATTATTCAGATGCATGCGAAGTTGACAGAGTTTCACCCAGCAAGTGGTCTCCCTATGCCAATGCAGGGGGTTATGTTGGATTCTATTTAGTAGCTTACATGGTCTTAAATGTCGGTTAAGGTCTTTTCCCACAAGTTTATGATCCTATGATATATTTTCATTACATGTGTTTTATCATGCATTGACTCTTATTCATATTGAGCTATATTCCTTGTGCATGCTTAAGCTCACTTTATATATCTTTTATCTCATAAATACTTATATGCTATACTTATGAATGATAGCATTACAATTTTCTAATGCATATTTTGCCTGCATGATTTAACCATGTAGGGACAAGCAGTCCTCATCGGCTCATGGCTAGTACTTAACGTTCAAGACTAGCATTGTTATTTGTGATAAGCCCTTAGTTCAAGACTCTACCATTATCTCACTCTATCTTGTATTTATTTTTGAGACAATGTATTTGTAGCCCATTTTGAGATATTTACTTTCTATGTTGCACAACTACATACTCTTTTCTATTTGATTGGAACTGACCGTTGCTGCTTCTGTCCATTAATGTAGTAGTTGGTATGCTTATGGACAATGAACATTAGTTATCATATTGTTTTTTTTTTAATGTTGGTTCATTGCTTTTAAATGCCCATAACCCTTTTCCCCTTATTTTTTTCTTTCATTAAATGCCTATGAATGCTTATGTAGGGCTCCACATGTTGGAAGGTGTAAAAGTGCCTAAGAAATAAAATTTGAAAAATTTTCAAGTATTAGTGGGTGTTATGAAAGGGACTACAGGCCGTAAGTGGTACCATGGGCCACATCTTGTGCTTGTGGAATGATCACCAAACTTGGTGAAAATATTGATTTCTAAAGTTGGGTATACTAGATACCAGACAACCTGTACTTTGACTTACAAGTCGTAAGTCTTATTGTGGGTTGAGGCTCAGAGACAGTTTCTGAGGATTCAAAATGTTACTAGATGAGACCTCCCTTCCAAGACCCATAGATTGGACCACGACCCGTAGTCGAGGTCTCATCAGACAGGTTTTCAGAAAGGGCAAATACAACTTTTTTCTAATCTCTTAAGTCCAAGCTACGTTGTTTAAGCCCCCAAAAGACACCTTCTCAGCCCTATACAACCCTAATCCACTCCATTCTCCCTCATTCTCAAACATCCTAAGTCTAAACCCCTCCCAAAACACTCCCAAGTTCTTCAAGACCTTCAAGAGAAGAGAGTAAGCTAGGGTTTCAGTTTCTCCACTTCTAAATCATATTTTCCATCACCAAATCAAACAAACTTATGTGGGTTTATTTGTGGAGATCTTTCCTCCACAGAGCTCAACCATTCCCCTTCGTCATTTATTTTCAAGCTATGGAAATTTATGGATGTTTTATGAACTCTTTTATATAATGATATTATGAAATAATTTATGGTATTCTACCTATGTACATTATATTGCATAGAAATGCCATGTGAAACAGATGAATTTTTATGACGGTTTGATGATACTCTAGTCAAGTCTTATTATACTTTTGGTGAGTTATTTGAAATAATGCTCAAGTGACTCTGTTCTGCTCCCCTCATGTCATTTACTAAAGATATTTCATAGTTTTAAAATTATGTACATGTGCCTACCATGATTTGATTAAAGTTGCACGTCAAGTTCCTTAGGTAATGAATGCCTTATGGTAAGATATATGTGTTATACTTGTCGAGACTAATAAGAGGACCAACAAGTATGTTATGAGCTCATGAGCATGATATGACTGAAAAGAATGATGCAAAGCCCTATCTTTGATATTATAAGATATGTCTTAATGAGCTACTCGTGGAACTAAATTATGATATTTTGAGATTATGATTAACATGACTATTACTATGTTTTAAGTATTTTGTGGGATTATGACCTAGCATTGGGAGGACCTTGGTAGTGTCACGACCCAAGCTTAGGGCCTAGACGTGATACGGCGAATGAAAAATCCGAAAGAACCCCAAACAACCCTCGTAAGTATGCATAGCACATCCTTGGTTGCAGAAGTAAAAATTAAGGCAAATAACACATAATTTCTAGGGGAAATGGGACTTTGGACTCACGCTATGGGGATGTTGCAGGGAAGAGGATTAGCATGGATCACATAGCAAATAAAGTCTTAAGGGGGGTAAGTATGACTCATACTATGGGGGGGAATTAGAGGCTTAGTACTTCTATCTCATCCATCTAACGCATACAAGGGAATAAGGGACTAAGGGAGTCTTTCAAAATACATAGCATAATAAGAGTCAGACTCAATACATATACATATCCAAATATCCAACAACACCTCTAATGTGAATGGGAGGGAGGCCAAGACATCTCCTCGGATCACCCTCAAAAGATAGTATCCATAAAAATACAAGTCTTAATAAGATAAGAAAGTAAATGGCTATTGCCCCTGAAGTGGATGACTTACCAAAAGTGATCTTCATTCAATCGAATCGTCTAGCCACGTGGAGAAGGAGGATGGATAGGAGCTCCTATCCCTACATGGATAGATAATGCAGGCAAAAATTTGTGTTAGTACTTGAAATGTACTAATATGCGGGGTGTAATGCAACAAAGAACATAAGTCATAGTTAAGCAGTATGCATATTCATAATCAATGGGTATAGACTTAGTATGTCATGGATGCTTAATGCATTAGTCAAAATATGCATAAGGAATCATCAAATCATATAACATATCATACATAAATGGGAAGGGACCATAATCGACATATAAGGCCAAGCAAGCTACTACTTGGAATCTCGATGTTCACTCCACACCAGAAAAGGAGTAGTCTACTTTGCCAAGATAAACCAAACACATACCTTACGGGAACTCCCCCATTTTGGAAAGTGATTTATTCACCTTATGGCAACACCACCTTTTTTGGTTAACTTATGATAACATCACCCGTTTCGGTAATTAACTACATGTGCTATATGGGAACACCACCCTTTTTGGTCAATCATGTAACAAAAGCTATATGGATCCATTAGCTAATTCGCAACCCTATGGTGGCAACAAAGTTATGGGAAAATTGTTATCTACCAAGGTCCTCTCAGTGACCAAAGGAATATTGAAATCATACTTATAGCCATAATATGCAAAGTAACATAATATCATAATATTTTTATAAAGTAGCTCATCAAAACCAAAGCTTTATAACTTCAAAATAGGGCTTTATAACTCTCATAACTTTTCACAATATTCTCACATCTCATAACATGCATAATAGCCATTTCAAAATTCATATCTCATTCAAAGTTTGTATAATCTTGCCATAAGACCCTCAACATCATAGAAGCTTGACATGCAACTTTAATCAAATCATTGTGCGTACATTTACATAGGTTTAAAACCATCCAATTCAAAGTAAATGACTTGAAAGGAGTAAAATGGAACAACTTGAACATTATTCAAATCAACCCATCAATAGCATAACAACGCTTAGCTAGGGTATCATCAAACCCCCATAAAAATTCATCAATTTCAGATGGCTTTCCAATGAATAATCATGTACAAAGTAAAACATCATAAGTCTCTTCATAATATCATATATATAAGGGGATTGGCAGCCCACCTACGTGGCACCACCACAATTCAACAATCCTTTTTAACTTATACATTTACAATTCTACCCTTCCCTTGCACCCTTCCAATCCTCCTGCACCTCCTCATACCGTGCATCCTTTTTCCATCACAATCAAATTTAACAATATAATAAACACAGTCTTCGACCACCAAATTTAAATGGCACCTTGCCTTGATCCATACCTTTTCCCTAAAATCACTTCAAATTGCTAAAGAATGCATACCATTCAGATTTATTTTTCCTCATATGCAATTGCAAATACTCCTAATTCCATGTGAATAATAAAATGCAAGAAAAAAAACGCCGGTTCATCTCCTACACAACAGACACATCTAATTAAAATAACTGTCGGCATGAAAGAATCATCCTTTCAATTACAGAGAAGTGAAAAATAATGACAGGCAGCCCTGCACCCCTTCTATGTTTACTTTTCTCTTTTCTACTTAAGTATTCTATTCAATTGCCTTTGTTGTTTGCACATAGGATTATTGAATTTTGAGTTCTTCCTTTATAAACATTTTCTCTTTGAGACTTCCTTCACAATTTATTCTTTTCCTAATGCCCGTTGTATCTGGCAATTGTATTGCTTGCTGTTATCATGTTCACATTTATTTTATTACTTTGTTTAATGGAATCTTTTATTGCCTAATGCTTGCATTGAATGCCTCTTTTCAGGTTTTAGTATTTGCTCTACCAAGTTTTGGTTCTCTCATTCAACAACAATATGAAAAGCTAATTTTGCGCACATCTTTAACTATTCTTTTAAGATTAGTATAGTTATTCTGGTGAAGCACTTCACTATACATTGTTGTCAAATAATTTGCCATTCCCTCGTGTGCTATTTTTTTAATAGCTTTGCAGCAGAGATATGGGAGTGTAAAATGAGAGTCTACAGAGATCACTATTGAAACTTGTAATGCTTTATCTATACTTGAGGTACTTTTTCTTTTAATGAAGTATTTATCATTATAATCAATAACAACATAAATAGAAGTTTTACTTTATTCTCTTTCGGATATTATGCTGATTAGATGAAATTCCTTTCTTGTCCTGAATCTTAGCCTCGACTTTGTCGCCAGTATTGTTGATTCAACTTTAAAGGTTATTAGTCTTCCCCTTTAGAGTTTTCGGGAAGATCTGCATATCTTAGAGACTACTACATCTTATTTCTGCCAACGTCGCCTTTCTGCGATCGGTTCGGTTGATGGTGTTATGTTATTTTTCCCTTGAAAGTATACTATCATATTTCAGTTTTCTTCTTCAATTGATTGCTCTTTAGTTATATTCTTAGTAAATTCACATTTAGGTAGGGTTATAGGCCTTTCACTAAATAACCTTTCAACTATTTATTAGAGTGCATAGTAATATCTGTAAAATATTTTTCTTAGTTATTAATGTTACAAAAGTTGCTGTAGAGAATGCACCTACTTGGTCAAATTAACATTAGAAGATAGTTATCAACCACAACTAATATTCTATCTCAGTAATTTAGTTGAATGTTTGTCGCATTTAAGTGAAATGGACAAGAATTGTTAATTGTTAAGTAGTTCTTTGATGATAGGCTAATTTTTATGCTTGGTATTGCTGGTCATATTTCATATCGGAAGGAAGAAAATTATTAGAACTCTCAGTCATCTCTCTCCTTACAGTCAGGCATAAAGTATATGTAAAAATCTTCACATCAAACAGTTTCTTCTTGTTAAAAATAAGTCAGAAAAGTAAACATTAAAAAAAAATAGCAAAAACTTGAAACAAATTGTTGAATTGAAAAGGAAAAAATTTAAGTAAATCTCAATGTTATATATACACTAAAAGTAAAAGAAAATTCAAAATTTTTTGTGAAATAAAATATTTAGAGCTTTCATGTACGATCTTTTTGAGAAATTCTAATCGTATGTGGAATATCTTTTTTTCACAGTTTGTATAGAAATGTATGAAATAGATATAGTATATACACTTCGATTAAAAGTCTCTATTTTATAGACAATTAACAAAGTGATGGGAAAATATTTTTTTCTTTTTACTTGAATTGAACCTTATATAATAGAATAAGAAATTAAAAATGAGGAAAAACAAATAAATTAGTAATCATAGTAATCACCTTCCATTAGTCTATTCAACCTCATGATTTATTTTGTGTTGAGTTGTTCATCAATTAATCACTCTCGCATCAATGTTTATTTTCTCTTACTTATGCTCATGATCCTGACACATGATGAATTTTAAATCGATATCAATATTATTTTGGTAAACCATGGATATTAGACGAAGGCTTTAAAGAATTGTTGTCCTTCCAACTTCTACATTATCTTTGACAAATTCAAACCTGTTGATAGCTGATGACATCAGTTTTAGTATCAGTTTCCAAAAATTAATGATTGGGGCCTTAGAGATTTATTGAATAAATCAACAATTCGATGAATGTATGCAAGATCTTCATGCCCATGAAATAGATTGCCATATTAAGGTTACAACCTCAATCACCTTTTATATTTTAAAATAAAATTTCAAATCTTTTACATTCCTGAGGATACATTTTTGCTTTGGCAATTACGAAAATCAAATCCCACACAGTTCCTTATTTTTTTAATATAAGTATCGGAGAATCCTAAACCATGGAAGAATCAGTAAATTTGAAGATGTCACCATCCAAGAGAGATGATGACTCTCTAACAGTTCTTTTGCATATCTCCCTCAAGTTCTTTGAGCCTGAAGATGACAGTAGTTCAAACATTTAAGAGAATAAAAAATAAACAGAGAGAAGAATTTATAAAATCAAAGAGAGGAACGTATAACATATTTCTTTGTGACTAAAATATATATAAACACTAATTTAATAAACGGTTCACACGGTAAGTTCACTAGTTATCATATAAAAGAGTTTACAAAAATATTCATAATATCCATAAATTTCATGTAGTTGAAGAGGAAGAATGATTGAACTTGTCGAGGAAAGGTTTCCACAATCAAACCACATACCTCGGTTGTTTAGAGATGGAAAATCTTGTTAGAAAGTGGAAAAATCCGAAATCCTAGAAGGCACCCTTTGCTTGAATGTCTTGAGAAGCTTGAAAAGTTTGAGAGAGGTTAGACTTAGGTTATTTTGAGAATGAATGGAATGGAGTGATAGGGTTGTATAGGGCTGATAAGGGGTCTTTTAGGGGATTAAATGACGTAGTATAACATTAGGGTAATAGGAAATATTGAATCTGCCCCTTTAAATTTCCTGTCGGACGGGACCACAAGACCCCATTTATGGGTCGTGGTCCAGTCTACGGGCCATAGGAAAGGGAGTTTTGTCTGATAAGATTTGGACGCTCAGAAACCCTCTTTGATCCTCAACCTATGACAGGACTTACGACTTGTAAGTCTATCTACGTGCCGTCTTATATTTCATATACGCAACTTCAGAAAACAATATTTTTACCAAGTTTGGCCAATATTCCACGAACCCTAGATAGATCAGTGGTGACACTGATGGCCCGTAAGCCCTTTCATAGATGCACTAGCACTCAAAAAATTTTTAGATTTTATTTCTTAGGCACTTTTACACCCTCCAACATGCAGGGCTTTACAATCCAAACTAAGGTAGATATGGTTGTCCTCAAGGACAAGGTGCTAATGGTGACCAGAGGGCACAAGGTGGCCAACAAGGAGGTGCTCCACGTCATAATCTCTTTTATGCTCTTCAAGGGCGGCAAAGGGTGGATGAGGCGACCGATGTTGTTATCGGTATGTTAAAGATCTATAATCTTGATGTATATGTTTTATTGGATCCAGGTGCCACTCTCTCATTCATTACTCTTTTTATTGCTATAGATTTTATGTGTGTCACGAGTTATTATGTGAACCCTTTGAAGTTTCTACCTTCGTTTGTGAGTCTATTGTGCTAAAAGAGTCTATCGGGGTTGTCCCGTATCCATATGCATAAAGTCTTGCCTTTTAATTTTGTTGAACTTGACATGGTAGATTTTGATATTATTCTTGGATGGATTGGTTACATGCACATTATGCCTCTATTAGTTGTAGAACGTGCAAGGTTAGGTTCTAATTTCCTAATGAGCCCGTTCTATAGTGGGTAGGTCATGATTTAGTAGTCAAGGGTAGGTTCATCTCTTGTCTTAAGGATCAAGAGTTAATTTCTAATGGTTGCATATAGTATCTTGTAAGGATAAAGGTGTCACAACCCAAGCCTAGTGAAATGCCCCAAGAAGTGCAGAAAAATGTGCCTTGAAAATGCCCATAATCATAATTTCCATATTACTCAAAATTCGTGAATGATATCGAAAATTCGACTTCATATTCGTGATCAGGGGGCAAAATTGAGTGAAAATGGGTATAACCCTAATTTTAGAGCAACCGTATCAAAATTTGATTTTTCAAAGTTGATGAAAAACAGAGTCGATCCGCGCCCCTGGCGCGACACGGCCACGACGCAGACCTGTACATTTTTGTTGCCAATTTTTCTAGTTCGGTCCAAGGCCTTGGGGTCTTGGGCCTAAGCCTTCCTATGCATAAAAACACATATACTTAGTAATTTTTCAACCCCATATCATTAAAGACATTCCGCAAAAACCTGTCTAACACTTGGCTAAATATTTCATCCAAAATCAAGTGTCCCAAACTCATTCTGGATCTCAAGGAATTCATTCAAGCATCAAGTTCTCATTCAAATTTTCATCATGGAAATCTCCAAGTTTGAGAGATATGTGGGTTTTAACCATTGGGCCCTTCCACCCATGATGCCCAACCTTCCTTTTTAAGTAAATTTCATGTTTTCAAGTTGATTTATCTATGTGTATCTCCTATCATGCACTGATTATGAACTATGTTGCGGTTTCATAAAATGTAACTGTTTAAGCATGTTTTGAGTTATGAATCTATAATCTATTATGAGATTTGATAAAGTGTTAAAATGTATATTGTATAAGGGTATTACCAAGTGTTGGTGGGTTGATTTACATTATGTTTTCTCACATGATTTCACTCTTGAATTGCATGATTTTGAACTAGCATTACACACCCACCAAGTGTTTGATAAAATGTCTAGTTAAGGGTTCTTGAGTTATTGATGATCTATTGCATGGCCTATGAGTCAAGGGACTATATGATAATAAAAGGAATGTTTGTATGTGATGATTTCATGAAAAGTATATATAGTGGTACAAGTTGATCACACCTTGTTGAGGGAGTGTTATGCCTCAACCACTATGATGGAGGGTGCTATGTCCATCTACTAGTTAAGAGGTATATACCTTAACCACTATGATGGAGGGTGCTATGTCCATCTACCATGTTGAGGGATATATACCTTAGCCACTTTGATGGGGGGTGACATGCCTATCTACCATGTTGAGGAGTATATACCTTGACCACTATGATGGGGGGTGACATTCCCATCTACAATTGAGGGGTATATACCTTAATCACCTTCTAAGGGGGTGACATGCCTTGGATTCCAAGTACTAGTTTGATTGGTCTATGATAATGGTCTCTTCCTACACATATATTATGTTCTATATAAGCATGTTTTAATTCAAGTATTGATCATGCATGCCATCTTGCTAATATACGGTCTCTTGATTATGATTATGCATTTTGATTATGTTACTTATCTCTTGTTGCATTGTATCCTACACACTTAGTACATTCAAACATACTAATGCATACTCTATGCCTACATGATGTTACTATGTAGGAAACGGAGCCCCTCACGATCATTCCCCCTATGGCTAGTTGGTCATCTTGAAGAATAGCTATTGGTGAGTTCTCAAATTTGGAGATACTAGCATTGCACCCCTACTTTGTTATCACTTATGTTGAACTTTTATACTAAAAGGGGTGAGCCTGAAAAGTGTCTTGGCCCCGCCCAATCTATGCTAGAGGTGTTGTTGGACAAGTTATGTAATTATGCTTTGAGCTTTGACTCATTTGATCATATATGCTATTAAAGACTTCCTTTAGTCCCTTTATCCTTGTATACTCTCTTATTTTTTACTTTACTTCCGCGACCAAGGATGTGTAAATGATATGCTAAGAAGCTTGTTTAGGGTTCCCTTTGGGTTCCCATTCGCCGTGTCATGCCTATGCCTTGATGATGTTCATGCTCCAATAAGAAAGTGGTCGCTATCAGCAAATAACCTAACCAGAGATTAGGTTCGAATCCAACAGGGAATACGAGGCTTGACTATAGAGATCCACTACCAATCATTTCAAGCACCGATTACTAAAATCTCTAAATGGGGGTTTTTCCTTGTAATTCAAGAATAAAAATAAAAACTAAACTAACTACGCAGGAAGATACTCAAATTTACGGACAACTTGTGGATTGTATTTCCCATGATTTGTTGACTCAATTACCCAAGACAATACAACTCTAATAGAGAATTAGTATGCAGGACGGTACCTTAGGTTTTTCCAGCCCTCTTGTGAAGGTTAAGGTCGAATTTCAACATGGCACATGGTCGGCAACGATGATGTGCCAACTAACCGTTACCCATTGTCCCAGTCAACCTCCCTTGTGTCAGGTTTAGTTGATTAGACGAGAACACATCAATTGAATCCTGTCATTTACTTCCCTTTTCCTACTTATCACTACCTTACTCAGGATCATGATAGTAGGCGGGGTTTGTGTTGGCCACCACCAAACAACAATCAAA
Source organism: Solanum medicagineum (assembly GCA_026153255.1). Lineage (NCBI taxonomy): Eukaryota > Viridiplantae > Streptophyta > Magnoliopsida > Solanales > Solanaceae > Solanum > Solanum medicagineum. The sequence goes on from JAPFFP010051768.1 coordinate 27,681, forward strand.
ATGAAGGGAAATAAACAATACATGCAAAACCCCAATCAAAGAAATGCACAAAGTCTAGGTTATTTCAAGTCAACTACTCATGGTTCCCACAACCCCGAGTCGTGCTAAGCTACTCGTGGCTATTGGAAAATCAACAACAATGCAAATAGAAGACATAGTTGAGAGTTTTACCCAAAACAATGAAGAACAAGAACACCATAAGTTGCAAACCACAAGCTTGGATTAATGGAAGATGAGTACAACGTAAGTTTTGCAATCCCCAAAAGTGGGTCTTCAAAATGAAAGATAAAAACCTACTCTAAACCCTAAAAATGCTCCTAGAATATTTACAAGTAGTTGTGAATGTTGACCCCCCTCTCAAGAAAACCTAACCTTATCTATTTATACTAGTTACAAAACACCCTAAAATTAAATAGAAAAGACAACTGGCAGCAGATAATTGGGGTTTATATCTGGTACTTGGCATTTTAGATTCAATTAGTATAACCCACTGGTACGAGTCGTTACTTGGGCTACGAATCGTATGTTCCTCTCGTAGTCTAGGCCTTCAGTTTTTTGTCCAAAGTCTTGGCTCTATGTTCCTTTCTATGAGTCCACCTATACGAATCATAGTGAGAGCTACAACTCGTAGGATAGCCTTGTAAGGCTGACCTTTACTTAGCAGATTTTCTGATTTTTGCTGTTTATTTCCCGCTACGAGATCACCCTACGAGTCGTAGCTTGGGCTACGACTCGTAGGTAAACTTGTATGTCCTGTACTTCAGCAAAAATCTGCAATTTTCTTCCAAAATCATGCCAACCCACCTTTTCTACAATAACAACACAAAAACACATAAAAACCTTAAAAAGTCACATTAAGAACTCAAAAAGTCCCTTGTTTTAGGCATCAAATATGCTTTATTTTGACAGGACATCAACCCCCTCAACTTAGAATTGTTGCTTGTCCTCAAGTGACGATTCTAAGCAGACAATGAGAAACACATAGCAGTTATACTACTGGCATATACATCATATATTCTAATTCAGATACCCAACTTTCATTTTCAAAACAAGGTTGAAAAGCTACTAAGCATAAGAAAAATACAAAGATGTATCTGGCAACCCAACTATGATAATCTAAGGAGTGTCAACCATCCACAATCATTGGTATAGTCATATGCTAATCAAGTAGTGCAAATGCCCTCACAGAAAATATGTCTCTCATACTCAGTCGTAAAACATTTAGAATTCAGGGACTGTGGAAGCATTCTCACTCTCACAAATGAAATTCATGCAAAATGACCAACACTATAGGCTTGCCCCTATACTCAATTTCTGGATTGGCGACAAAGTGGATTTGGATCACTTTAGGACTTAATGGCTTGTAACATAGGCTCATGGGGCCTTGGTATGACATTTTAGGCATATAGTGACTAAAAGATATCTTTGAACCATGTTTACCAACAGTTTTACCTTCATAGCCCAACCATTGTCACTAAATCCACCCTTATTCTCCTGTTTCAAGCTTTCCCCGGGTGCCTTCTTTCTCTCTTCAGCTGTGCCTTATTTTTAAACTCATTTTTGCTAATTTTTCTCAATTCAAGACACTTATCATTTCTTTTTCCTCACCCAACTCATGATTTTTCATTTCTTTCTCTCTTTCCCAACTAATCACCTTATTTTCACTACTTTACCAAAATAAGGTTCATCCTCAACTAAGGCTTTTAGCCTGAGGTGAAGTATACAATATCTATTCCCCAAACCAGGGCCACTATTTGTCTCCACCCTCAACTTAAGCTTTCAGCCTCCATTAAGGTTCACATGTTCAAGGATAGATCAGGGCCAATATTAAGTATTTCAACAAGACTAAGCTAGCTAGGTATCAAGAAAGAATGAGTGCATGAGAGGCTCAAATATTCGAAATAAGGGATTCACTAGCTCATTTGATAGATCATTTAGGCAAGAGTGGGCTCACTAAAAGAACAAAGGCCTAAGATCCTTTCCAAATCAACCACATCACCAGACCAATTTTAGAGTAATAAGGCAAGTTCTGAGTCCATACATGATACATGAATGCGGAAAAATAAGCTCACAACACACATGGCATTGCAAACATAACCAAGTATAGACTCACAGGTCATGCTTCCAGCCTCAACTTACCTTTTCATTATCAGAACAAATATCACTAGATAATCAAAATGCATGATTGCATCAATAATCAACAATCTCAAAAATTTTGAGGGTACCTAAATTTTCAAAATAAAAAGCATTTAAAAACTAAATATATGCCAAAAGATAGTAACTACTATATATCTACAAATTATGTACACTACCTAAACATGACAGTTCAACAGAAAGTAAATATCCACGAGGAAAAAAACACGAGCAAGAAAACCTCGGGATCAAAATTTGGGATAGTTATGGAATAAAGGCTACTTAGATTTCACCTCAATCCATAACTACCCACACCCCTTTGAAAGAAATGTACTTTGTCGACAATGTACAATACAAAATTAGAATCAGTACAAGGGGTCATACCTTGGGTTGCCTCCTAGGAAGTGCATGATTTAGTGTCGCGGCACTATTTAGACCACTTGGTTACTCAGGCTTCACCAATTTCTGATCAGCTGAAAACCAAGTGTCCTCCTCATAATATAGCTTCTCGTACATGAGCATATGTGAAGGCTAACGTTGTGATCAGGGACACTCCGCCAATCTCTCTCTCTCTCTTTTATAACCTGGAAATAAGCAGAAGAGCAAAGATGAGATGTGGGTAGGGGAGGGATATAAAGGGTACTTTAGTTTTTCTTTTTTACTTTAAAACTGATTCTGACG
>JAPFFP010051776.1:0-30491 GCA_026153255.1 Solanum medicagineum
AGGTGAGGTTAGTTAATAAAATAGAGGAAACTCTGCCGAAATTCCGGCAGGTTTCCAGGTCGGATAGATTGGGAATTCCAAGTTAGTACGTGTCAAGGTGTCCCTATCGGGCACTGATCACAACCCTAGGTTGGGCTGTGACACTCTGCCAGCAATTAATGCTCCTATTTTTCAACTTTGTATCACTGCCTTATTTTTTGTATCATCAAACTACCAAAAATAAGGGATTTTGGTAATTATGAAAGTGGTTGGCACTACTAGGAATTAATGCTAAAAAGTATGGTATTTCTGTAAGTTATACTACTTTTTATCAGTTAGCCCATTAAATATTTTATCATTACTTTCATTCTTCCTTTTTTATTTTTTCTCACACAATACGTGTTTCTTTCACCAATGAAATTTCAATTTGTTTCACCGTTGAAGTTCTCACTACTATAAAGAGTTGAAGAAAACTACGAAGGCAAAAACGATGAAAAAAGTTGCTCCAAAAAAGTATGCAATTTGTGCGATTGTTCGTCGTTTTTAATTTTTAAATTTGTTTTTGCAAAAATGACCGACAATGTTTCTTTGTCTCTCGTTTTTTTATTTTGCTTCATATGTATGTATGTGTATATATATATATATGTTTGTGTATGTGTGTGTAAATAGCTTTGTATATATATGTTTGCGTATGTGTGTAGATATATATATATAATGCCAAATGCCTACAAAAATTTGACCCAAATATGCTCACATACGTAGAAAATCCATAATATCCTTCTTTTAAAATTTTCATTTGTTTTCCCATCGCTTTTTCTTCCAAAGAAAAATCAACTTTTCTATATTTCTCAAACTCTTTGATTACTAAAACAAATTTTTTTGGATGTTAAGGAAGATAAAAAGTTTTTGTGTATTTTCTTTTTATGTTATACGTTCATTTGATTAAAAAAATACACATATATTTATATATATTCTATTATATAGAAATGTGAACAGTAGGATGATCAAGGGAAAACATGTAATTTCACACTAACAAAAATTTATCAAGAAATATAGTCAAAAGAAATATATTTCTAAAAACATCTTTCTATTATTCTATAGAAATATAAAATCAATAAAGACCAAGGATAAAAAAGTAATTTCACATGCTAACAAAAATCTACCAAGAAAGATAAGAAAAAAAAATTATTCTACAAGCATCTTTCATAAAAAAGATGAAGCATAAATAATTAGAAAAATATCTTTCATTTTATCCTAATTTATTAAAATAAAATTATATATTTTGCATTATACTTGTCCTCTAGATTCACTCTATGTAGTTAAATATCCTATACAAATTTCATATATTAACTCTTTATAGAAAGTTTTATTTATTTATTTATTTATTTATTATTATTATTATTATTATTATTTCTATCATATTTATTAATATAGAAAACTATAACTAGGACAATCAAGAACATTTTTATAAAATAAATTAAAAAGAAATTTTAAAATAATTATTACATGATGCAAAGTGTGTATGACATTACTAGAAAAATCAAACAAAGTTCCAAAAATTCTAATTGTCATATATATGATGAAAGAGTAAAAAAATATAGATTAAATATGCATCTTAATATGTGTATCCAATTATTTCTTCAAAAGGTTGTGAAATTTTTTATTTTTATTTCCTATAAGTAATTTCAAGAATTCAGTTGCTCTATTTTGTTATGAGTTAATAGCTAAAAGGTCCATTAAACTCGACACACTTTATTAAATGCACGTCTAAACTATAAAAAAGTCTTACTTTTAAACTATTAACTTATTTTTTTATTACTTTACTTTACTTTCATTCTTTTACGAATTGTTATGTTTTTTAATCTAATTACGCTAATATTCTATTACTTTAATTTAATTCTTAATATTTTTTTCATTCATTATGTTTACTAAAATAACTACTACAATATAAAAAATTTATTATTTTAAAATATAATTCATGATTTTACATACATAAAAAAAATAAGTGTGATAAAATTAATAATATATTAGATTGAAATTAAAGAACAAATTAAAGTAATTCAAATATTATAAATAAAATAATAGGTATAAAATACATATTTTTATCTTTTCTAGATCCACTCATGAGATTATATTGGTAACTTATTATTGTTGTATAACTTGTGGTTGATCGTTGTTTATCTGTATTTCGAAGACAATGTAAAACTACTCATGCACTATTTAATGATGATATTGTGGAGACTAACAATCTAAGCTGCCACTACCATGTATATTATTTGAAATAATGAAACATGAACAGAGTGTGTGTGTTCTAATTTTTTTAATGTTTTAAGATGCCAAACAATTGAATACGATCTATCATTTTACACTTCAAAATTGTTTTGTCTAATGCTTCTTATTGTAATCTTGAATTGAGAGGATTGTTTCTTATTGGCAAAAAAATATCAAATAATAATAGTTTAGATTCGATTACAGATATATACTTCAAAATACTTACAGTAAATAAAAAAAATATATCTCAATATATATATGATTTTTTTTAAAAAAATATATATGGTTTAATTATTTTTTTTATAAAAGTTTACTTTAATTTTGAAGTACATTTTTTGTAATTTCACTTTTCATATTGATTTTTTTATTACTATACAATACAAATTATGTTCTAAGCATATACATAGCTCCCAATTATGTTCAGATTCTATCAATGAATACCGCTAAAATTTATCATTATTTTTTTGCTTAAAATAAATCTCTCCATTGAATAAGACAATTAAATTTTACAGAAATAATAATTATAAATAATATTTTATCTACTTCAAATTTTACTTGATAATTTAATAGTACGGTTTAGTAAAATATAGTGGTAACTAAGCATGCATTCAAAAATTTATAATTAATTTTTTCTTAAAATTTAACCAAGTAAATAAAATTATATCCGGCTCTTCAACTATTACTGGGTATCCATACAATAGAAGTTTTTCAAGGGAAAAAATGATGTAATTATGAAAAAGAGATATTTTGAATAAAAACATAATTGCTAAGAGACATTTATAACTATACCTTGAATAAGACATCAGTTTTTTTTATGTTGTAGTTATTCCAAATAAAGTTGTTAAGTCACACTATGAAGGCTTGTGAAAGAATGGTGGAGATGAGGGTGAGAAAAGGAGTGTCTATTTTAGAGAATCAGTGGGATTTATGTCGGGGTGGTTGATTACTGAATCAGTCTATCATGTTCGGAGATTAGTGGAGAAATATAGGGAGAGAAAGAGGGGTCTGCATATGGTGTTCATTGACCTTGAGAAAGCCTGTTACGCCCCGCGTCTACACCCTAAACGTAACTGACACCCAGAACTATTGTTGGTCCCAAATGAACCACTTGGTCTGGCTACTTACTCAGTGGAAGACTTAAATGATTGTGGAAAGACTTTAAATAACATGCAAAGACTATCAATCTGTCTGAATAAACTGTAAAGAGAAATAGTTCAACACTTACATCAATCAAACCAGAGTTGAAACTTCTGACACATAGTCTATGGAACCTCTACTAGAATAGTCTGAAACTACTACCGGGACAGGCCCACGGTAGCCACAACTGAAAATAACTACTAGAAAGGAAATCATATCTAAGCCTCTAGCTGAGAAGAGGCCTCACCGATATTTGAATGGGGGTCTGATCCTCAACGAAGCGGCAGCTGAGGAACTCTGTCACCTGTGCTTGCATCATAAAGCGATGAAGGTCTTAAGGACGTCAGTATGTGGAATGTACGGTATGTAAGATGGCCAAAATAGGAGCTCAGAGTGATGCAACATTTCAAAATACATAAGCATATCTCAAAATAGAATAAGATATGTGATAAATACTCAGTATGCTGAAAATAAACATGCTAGAAGCAAAAATGCTAAAAATTTGTACGAAAATCATAACTTGCTTTAACTTGGGGAGTTTCTCTAACCGACAACCACCACTATGAGTTTCGTGGTGACACAACGTCTTGCCCACGCTGCCAGAGCTGTCCCGTACTTTGCCCGTGTAGGGGACGAAGAACTAGGGGAATGAATCCATCCCAAAACTGGGCCATCTCAGTGGCTAGTAAGGAATGTACCTTGGTACAATCCTATCCTATGCTGGCTACATAGTTTATGAGTTCGAGTAATTAATTCTACTCTCACTCATATCGGTGCACAATACTATTCCCAAAATAACTTTTATGATAACTTAAGGAATATGAATTCTCAGAATCTTTGATTTTTTGATGAGTCGTAGAAATACGACTTGTATAACGCTTTAAACAAAGAATTTTTGCGCGTTCTCAAGTAAACTTGTTATTTTGATGTTTGTTTTTTGTTGTTTTTCAGGAAAAAGACTAAGACATGGAAGAAATGAGAGTACGAAAGAAAAAGGATGAAAAAGAGGAGCAAAAATAGAACCAAGTGCGGGCACATGGGGGCCTACACGGCTCATGTACCCCTACACGGACTGTGAGGCCCATCGTGGCCTCACACTTGGTGGATGGAATAGGCTAGTTGGTGAAGGCAAGCCCCATGGCATGTGTCACAGACGGTAGCACGTCAAACGGATCATTATGATGTTCGTCAAAATGACGTGAAGGAGTAGTCTGTCGAAAGTTGGAAGATTTTTGCCAAGGGGCACGAGACGGAACGACCCACGGATCGTTGGGAGTCAGATGGGTCATGCAGCTAACCATAAAAATGACATGATGAGGACACCATCGATGGTCTAAGGGAGGTCAGACGGTGCGTGTCACGGACCGTGTGATCAACCACGGCCCATGATGTGGAGGCGTGTGGAAGAAGTTGAGCAGAAAATGGCCAAGGCACGACAGACGGTCCATCTCGCAGACCGTCGCACTTCACACAGACCGTTTGCCTAAGCATATAGCAGCACCTGAGAAGCAGTGAAGTTGAGGCTAAGGACACTCACACGGACCATTTGACGGTATGTCTACCGTCACACGGGCCGTGTGATGACCCGTGTCCATGCTGATGGATTTTTTCTATTTTAATTAGTATTAGGTTTTCTTTATATATAAATGGTTATTTTATTTAGATTTTAGTTAGTCTTGGATGGCTAGAGCTAGAAAACATTGAAAAATATTATTTTCTTAGGGATTTCACAAGATTTTGGGATTTTGCTTATCGAATTCAAGCTTGTACTTGCGGATTCATCGATTGTTCAATAGTAAGTCTTTAATTATGAATTCCTTATGTCGTTGCGAGTTTTATTTCTTGAATATGTTAGGCTAAACCCATAACTAGGGTTGTGGAAACCATGACAAATGAATAAGATAAGCCAATTTGGGGTAAATTTCGAGATTGATTAGCGTATATATCGTAGTAATCTTCGTTATAATTTCTTCCTTGATGAGTTGACGCATTAGGGTAAGCCTTTATTCTTTGCATGCCCGAAAGGGATGTTTTGATTAGGAAAAGTGTTCTACGACGGATATGTGAGGTTTTTAACCTAGTCTAAGTACTTGAGACCGAAAGGTGAAAGTATTCCGGGATAAACAACAAGGGTTAATACGTACACAATCTAAGACTGAAAGGTGATGAATGATATGCATTTAAGAGGGACCGAGAGGTGAATTAGATGTTACATAACTTGTTAGATCTTATATACGTAATCATGAACAAGTTTACCACTAGATTCGGCTATCGCATTAGTTGTCATGGGAAACACAATCCTAGCTTTGCATAAATTGTTTGAAATCTAGTCATTCTTGCACTCATTTATTGGTTTACTTTAGTAAGATAGTTTGAAAAAACCAAAACCCCCATATTTACTTTATGCACATTTATTTCGGGAGTACATATTACATCTGAAAATGGTGCTAATAGATATATTCTCACGCATTCCCTGTGGGATCGATGGTCAACTCTAGTTGACTTCTATATTTGATCAACGACCGCTTTACTATTTCGTTAGGACTGTAAATTTGGACATATCAAACTTTGGCGCTGCTGCCGGGGAGTACGAAGAAGTAATATTCTATTAGTTTCTATTTTTCAGTTTGTAATACTAGTCCCTATTTTTTTTTGTTTCTTGGTAGGGAGCCAGCGTTGCATGCCAAATACCCAAAGCAAGGGTGAAGCACTTGTTCCCAATGACCCCGAGCTTACTAAATCGATTCGCAGAATGAATGCCCAAGAACGCGAAGTAGCTAGACAGAGAGAATTCGCAGTGAACCTTGCAGGTGGGGGTAACAACGGTCGGGGTGATAGTGAAAATGCTGGGAATGAGGTACTACTGGTAGCACCACTTAGATAGGTGCTGCTGCCCGGTGTGAGACCCCAAGTGCCTCAGCCACCCCAAGCAGAGAATGATGATGATGAGAGTGACCACTGGGGCAATTGTACTTCCCCCACTACCTGCGGGTGTTAAGTTCACTATCACTAGCACTATGCTACAGATGCTACAGTTGAAAGGGTTGTTCAGTAAAGCAGCAACTGAGGACGCAAATCAGCACGTCCTCAACTTTCTACCAACATGCCAATCGTATGAGATTCCTGGGGCCAGTTAGCAAGCAATTAGGTTGCGGTTATTCCCATTGTCTCTTTCTGGTGTGGCAACTAAGTGGCTGAATGAGCTTCCACATGATTCCATCCGCACTTGGGAAGAGTTAAAGGAAGCATTCTTGGAGAAGTTCTTCCCTGCATCAAAACAGCTTAAAATCATAGATGACATTGGATCTCATAAGCAACTGTCGAATGAAGCACTACATGAGACTTGGGAGAGATTCAGGTAGAAGCTTAAGCAGTGCCCCGATCATCTTTTCACAGATGAGCACTTGAAGAAAGTCTTCTACAAGTCCTGCAATTTTCTGTAAGTCATACATGTCTAGGACTTTCCCGGACATCGTGGTGATCTTAGATCAGATAGCCAAGAACAGCAGAGCATGGTACATTAGAGATAGAGATTGTTCGGTGCTCATCTTTGAGATGACGGAGGAGCAAAGACGAAAGGAGGAGGAACAGGATCAAGACATGGCACACATGAAGACCCAACTGGACTTGCTGGCAAAGCGGTTCTTAGGAGGAGCAGAAAAATAAAAGTTGTAGACACAATGCCTAGGTACGATGATCAAGGCTACAACTTTGACGAAGAGGCAAACTTTTAAGGCATCCAGGGGGATTATGAAGCTGGTAATCAAGGTCGAAACTATGGTGGTGATCAAAACTATCAAGGAAATTGGTAGAACAGAGACGGTTATAGGAACCGTGAGCATCAAAACGATAGTGGCGGAAACTCAAAGTTAGAAGAAAGGATGGCAAAGGTACTTGATAAGGTTGAGTCCACGGAGGTAGGGATGCTAGATATAAAAGGGGAGATGTCTAATGTTCGATAGTTGGTCGACGCACATTCCACCTCAATCTAGTAATTAGAGCAGCAAATGGGTCAATTGTCAGTAGCCATAAACTAGAGAAAAGCTGGGTCACTGTCGAGCGATACTATTCAGAACCCAAAGATGACGGTCATTGCATGGCTGTAACCATGAGGAGCGGTAAGGTACTATCTGACCCTATTGTCCCCAGTAATGAAGGTATGAATGAAGCTACAGGCAAGATGCCTAACCCCATGGAGGAGCATGTTGATGACTTGAGTGAAGAGGCGGAGGTAACACCAGCAGCACCTGAGGGTACTAAAGAGCCTGAGATGACACCAATAGAGACCCAACCTCTACCATCCATTCCTAAGCCACCACCACCATTCCCACAGAGGTTGTAGAAGAAGGTTGAAGATGGCAAGTTTTAGAAGTTCTTGACCATACTAAAAGAGATTTCATTGAATATTCCTCCAGTGGAGGCACTTGAGCAGATGTCGAGCTATGCTAAGTTCATGAAAGACTTAGTGACTAAGAAGAGGACAGCCACGATCAAGCCGGAGAATAATCTCCACCACTGTAGTGCCATCGCCACAGGGTCTCTTATAGAAAATAAGGAAGATTCGGGAGCTTTCACTATCCTGTGTTCCATTGGAGCATTTGATTTTACAAGAGCTCTCTATGATCTGGTGTCAACATCAAATTGATGCCATTGGCAGTCTACAGGCAGCTGGGCTTAGGAGCCCCCATACCCACTACAATGCGGCTATTCATGGTGGATAGATCGGTAAAGTGGCTTGTGGGGATTCTATGTGATGTTCTGGTTCGTGTGGGTCGGTTCATCTTTCTGGCAGACTTTGTTATTCTGGATTGTCAGGTGGATTTTGAGGTTCCCATCATCCTTAGAGACCATTTTTAGCTACAGGCAGGGCGTTGGTCGACGTGGAGCGAGGAGAGCTGACTTTCAAACTCAACACGGAAGAGGTGAAGTTCAATGCGTGTGCTACAATAAAGAGATCTAAAGAGGTGGCGGTGATGTCTATCCTCAATGTTGAGGATGATTGCCTATCTGAGATCCCGCTTAAAGAAACAATGTGTGTAGACACACTAGCAACAGTGTTGATGAACTTCCTAGATGATGGTATTAGCAGGTATGCAAGCACTGTGAATGCACTGCAAGGTAGGGGAACTAGGCCCTTTATCCTCAGAAAATTGGACTTAAACCTGCAGAACAGGTCCACACCGCCAGCTAAACCTTCCATTAAGGAGCCTCCAGCTGTGGAGCTCAAGGAGCTACACTAACACCTCAGGTATGTATTTTTGGGTATTGACAACACTTAACCTGTGATTGTAGATGCAGATCTTCATGAAAACCAGGTGGAGGCATTGTTGGGGGTCCTCCAAAAGTTGAAGTGAGCTATTAGTTGGACCATTCCGGATATCATAGGGATTCCTCCAGGGATATGCACGCATAAAATCAAATTGGGGGATAATTCTGTGCCCAGTATTGAGCACCAGCGCAGGTTGAACCCACCTATGCAAGATGTGGTGAAAAAGGAGATCATCAAGTGGTTGGATGCTGGGGTGATATACCTCATTTCTGATAGCAAGTGATTCAGTCCAGTGCAGTGTGTCCCGAAGAAAGGGGGCATGACAATGGTTGCCAACGCCAAGAATGAGCTAACCCCATTGAGACTAGTGACTGGATAGCAAGTGTGCATGGACTACCGAAAGCTGAATAAATGGACCTTGAAGGACCATTTCCCCATGCCCTTCATGGACCAGATGTTAGACATGTTGGCAGGTCGAGGGTGGTACTGCTTCTTGGACCGGTACTCGGGCTACAATCAGATATACATATTCCCGGAGGATCAGGAGAAGACTACTTTCACTTGCTCTATGAGACTTTTGCTTTTAGAAGGATGCCCTTTGGGCTGTGCAATGCCCCAGCCACCTTCTAGCATTGTATGATGCCGATCTTTTCTGACATGGTTGAAGACACCCTCAATGTATTTATGGATGACTTCTCTGTAGTGGGTGATTCTTTTGATACATGTCTGTTAAATCTTAGCAGGTCACTACAACATTGTGAGGAAGCTAATCTGGTGCTAAACAGGGAGAAGTGCCACTTCATGGCCAAGGAGGGGATAGTTCTTGGCCATAAGATTTCTGAGAAGGGCATAGAAGTGGATAAGGCGAAGATCGAGGTGATTGAGAAACCGCCGCCGCCCATATCAGTGAAAGGAGTCTAGAATTTCCTTGGGCATTCAGGTTTTTATCGGCGATTTATCAAAGAATTCTCCAAGATTGCACACCTGTTATGCAAACTATTGGAGAAGGATGCAAAGTTTCACTTTGATGATAATTGTAAGCATGCCTTTGAGACTCTGAAGCAAAAGCTGATTTCCGCTCCTATGGTGGTTGCACCTGACTGGACTGCCCCGTTTGAGGTGATGTGTGATGCAATCAAGATTGTTATGGGTGTTGTGCTCGGACAGAAGTGCAACAAGATTTTCCACCCTATATACTATGCCAGCAAGACCCTCAATGATGCTCAAAAGAATTATACAGTGATTGAGTAGGAATTGTTGGTTGTGGTATATGCATTTGACAAGTTTCGGGCATATTTATTGGGAACCAAATCAACAGTTACCAGCCATGCCACTTTGCGGTACCTCATGGCAAAGAAAGACGCTAATTCGCGGTTGATCAGATGGGTTCTCCTGCTGCAAAAGTTTGACTTTGAGGTCCTAGACAGAAAGGGATCTGAGAACCAAGTAGCCGACTACTTGTCCAGATTGGAAGATGAGTCAAGACTGAAGGATTGGTTGAAAATTGATGATTCCTTTCCCAATGAGGAGGCATTGGCAGCTTCGGTTGACCTTATTCCTTGTTTTTCTGATTTTGCTAACTTTCTAGTGAGCGATATTATGTCAGAGGGCCTTAACCCTCACCAGAGAAAAAAGTTTCTTTTTGTTGTGCGCAGGTACTTCTAGGATGACCAGTACTTGTTCAGAACAAGTGATGATAGGGTTATCAGGCAGTGCATTCCAGAAGCGTAGATGCTGATATAATGGAGGCCTGTCACTTATCCGCAGTGGGGGGTTATCATGGTGGGGCCAGAATGGCGAAAAAGATTCTCCAATATAGGTGCTACTGGCCTACCATCTATAAAGATGCCCACGACTTGGTGCTTGGGTATGATCAGTGCCAATGACAGGGTAACATCTCCAAGCGCCAGGAGCTGCCTATGACCCCAATTCTTGAGGTAGAGATTTTTCACGTCTGGGGAATTGACTTCATGGGCCTATTTCTGAGTTTTTATGGAATGAAGTACATCCTGGTAGTGGTGGACTACGTCTCTAAATGGGTGGAGGAGGTGGCATTGCCAACCAATGAGAGCAAGAGTGTTGTCTAATTTCTGAGGCGCAACATCTTTTCCAGATTTGGGACACCCAGAACTATTGTTATTGACGGGGGTTCTCACTTCTGGAACAAGGTTTTCCGTGCGGCACTCACAAAGTATGGAGTATGATAGCACAAGGTTACCACACCTTATCACCCACAGATTGGTGGACAGGTTGAAGTGTCAAATAGAGAGATCAAGGAAATCTTCACCACATCTGTGAATGCTACCCAGACGGATTGGACAAGGAAGCTAGATGATGCACTTTTGGACTACAGGACAGCCTACAAGACACCCATTGGTATGTCCCCATATCAGTTGGTGTTTGGTAAATCCTGTCATCTGCCCGTGAAGTTAGAGCACAAAGCACTCTGGGCTTTAAAAAAGCTCAACATGAATTGGGAGGAGGCTGCTGACTTGAGACTTGACCAACTCAATGAGTTGGATGAGTTTCGCCTCCAAGCTTATGAGAGTGCAGCACAGTATAAACAGAGGATGAAAGTCCAGCATGATAAGCATACTGCCCAATGGAGCTTTGGTATTGGTGACAAGGTCTTACTTTACAACTCCAGGTTGAGACTCTTCCCAGGTAAGCTGAAGTCAAGGTGGTCTGGCCCGTACACGATTACCCAGGTGTTTCCCCATGGTGCAATTGAGCTAGAAGCAGAAAATGGGGATCGATTCAGGGTAAATGGCCAACGAGTGAAGCAATAGGTGGTGCAGCAAAAGAGGCCTCAGAAATAAAGGTCTTAATACTTGACGAAGGCTGAGTAGTCAAGACAATGCATCGTGCCGCGACATTAAATCAAGCGCTCTATGGGAGGCAACCCATTCATTGTAATTAAAAAATAAATAAATAACATAACATAAAATAATAATAATAATAACAATAGGTCACACAATTTTCTTGTTTTTGATTCATATTTTTAGGTGCGTACAGGTGTCATTTTGGAGGATGGAAGCGCACATGGGGAACCAGATGGTACAACAGCTGAAAGTTGGCAATGTGTAACCACACGGGCCGTTACACGACCCATCTACACTCACATGGACCGTATGGTCAACCGTCAGGTAGGTTCTTATGGTATAGGACTGTAGAATCGCGAAAAGTGGACAAGTGGAGTGACACGGCCAATCCCCACGGACCGGGCAACATGTCACGACTCATGAGAAGAGCCATTGGACATTTGCGATTGTGGACCAGTCAACGTCGCCCAAACAGTCGCCAAAACATGCCAAGTATTGGTCAACAGTCGACCAAATGGACCGTGACGCTTGTAACAACCAGTGCGACCGACCATAGGGGGTGTGACCATAAAGGAGGGACCAGGTAAGTGCCTATTTTTTCCAAGTGTGGAGGGACGGATGATCCAAATAGATCATGCCACGTGCAATGGGTCGTGTGGCGGTCCGTGTAAGGGGTTTGACCGGTTAACTTAGTTAACCAAGATTATTTTAAATAACCCGACTTGTTCCCAACACTTCACTTTTCACTCATCCACTCTCTCTCTTCATTCTCACGGTTTCCCCTCCCCTTTTCTCACTTTCTCTCTTTAAATCCCAACAAATTCTTATCTTATTTGTGACGATTCGTGAGTTAATCACACGATTCGTAACTTAAACTAAGTGTGCGTATCAAGTTTTTCAAACAAGTCCTCTTCTTATTTGCTATTCACCACGTAAAAACCTAATTTCTCTTTCTTCTAATGTTGATTTGGGTGCTTGCGTGTATAGATCTTCGTCAAAGATAGTTCTTTCTTGATTCAAAAAATCATAACTTACATTGTTGATGTTGGGCCTGTATGTAGTGGTGAAAACCACCATTGTTGAGTAAAAATGAGGATTTTTGTTGCTTTTTGACATGATTTTTGGGGAAATTGTTTGGATATGAATTTGTGTTATGAAATCATAATTAAGTGGGGTGAAATCACAAGAAAGTATGTGTGTTCATGGTGATGAGCCGAAAAGTTGGTCAAATGGAGTCTCACGGCCATTCTCGCGGCCCATGCCTCGTCTCACGGACCGTCTAACAGTTCGTCAGGTGTCGTCAGGCAACCCCTCGATCCAAGTGTCATTTCATGGACCTTGTTATGGACTGTGTCTGGTTACACGGGCCGTTCAGGGCCCCCTTTCCCCTATACCACCTGTATTAGTATACTTAAGTCAATTTTTAATTTTAATTCACATATGTTTGCAAGTGTAATGGCGCTAACACCATTCTTTAGGGTTATTGTCACTTTTATGGCACAGGGAAAGTCTAAGTACCCCTACTACATCAACCTGTGTGTTCCTTTGTGGCACGTGCAAGTACTATGGGTCCACGACTCAGCTTAGTCAGACGCAGTGATAGGGACGAGCCTGTGTCTTGCCTCCATGACTCCCCAACTATATCATCTAGCAATCAGGCTGGGAGTGACTCAAGTGATGACTCCTCTAGTGGGTCCGAAGTTTGCTATAGAGGAAATATCTTCCCCCACTCTCCTCGTGCTACGCGGGCCCGTCCATCAGGCTGTTGCAGAGCTCCCCAGTCTGAAGAGGGGGGCCCTTCCACAAGAGTTGAGGAGGAGGCAGCTTCCCCAAAATAGGAGAACACGTCAGACCAGGACGAGCAGGGGCAAACTCCGTAGGCTAAGGGTTATAACACTGAAGAGCAGGCGAATGAGGTTGAACTTCGGGACAGTGATGACAAGGCCATATTCTGTAGTATCACGAACGACAGACTCCGAAATAGCCTGGGGACTTATTATCTTTCTAGGGGGCCGGTAGATAATCCCAGGCGCTAAAGGTATCTACACCAATGGTCTTACAAAAGGTTCCGGGGAGGGGGTTCAAACAACAATCGATCCTTCTTGAGGTTTGGGTAATCACTGACCAACTTGACAGAGTCCCAAAAATTAAAGATACCATTAACTCATATAAGTTCGGTTGGATGGCGCAACCATTAGGGTACTACGGGCCCACTATTTTTGAAGAGTTCTATTCTAACTATGCCGCTAGCCTCCTGAACTCGGTGGAGGGTACCCAATTTAGAAAAGTGAAGCGATACTTCGTCCTTATTAGGTCCTCGAGGTCACATGTAACGGTGCGTGGTACACGATTAAATATATTAGAAACCACTTTCAGCCGATTCCTATTTGGGTCAGACTACCAAGCTCCTCTAGATGCCCAGTTTATGGATCCACAGATGCAGATTATGGATGCGGCGTGGATATCTGACTCATCATCAAGGGCTGCACTGTTGGGTTTGATCGCAGAGCGAATAGCCATTCAGGGGGTGGAGGTGCCTTGGGTTACAGACCCCGAGTGTCCTATAGCCAAAGCATCATTGACATTCACTGCAAAATTTTGGTGGTCGGTGGTGAGGGCCAGGTTGAGAACCCCAAGAAATGATAATACAATCCAACCTTCGCATACTTCTCTTATAGCATGCCTGATGTCCAGATTCAAAATAAATGTGGGCTGAATCATTGCTTTTGAGATGCGGGACCAATCTTTATCTGAGAGAGTTAGCATGCACGTCCCGTGCCTGGTTCGTGTTCTGTGCAAATAGGCTGGTGTTCCCACAACTCATTTTTTGGACAAGAGGATAGCCCCCAAGGACGTAGCCAACATTTCCCTGATCAAGGATGTCCAAAACCCTCTCATGAGGTGTAGAACACATTCTCTAGGGTGGCCGACCAACTTCCTATCCGCACCTTGAAAACAACCCTTGCCATTTGAGGACTACACTACTGCCCCAGCAACAGGCAGGACTTTTGAGAAGCCCGAGGGTAGTGGTGCAGCTCCTCCAGTGCATCAAGGGTACACATATGTGCCTTATGAGCTTTTGGCCAGATTGGTGGCTGACCAGCAACAGACACGGGTCATTATTGATCAAATAGTAGATTGGATCCTCCATGTCATCCAGTCTCATTCACAGCGGGTGGTGGACTAACGTGACGACGCCCTTAGGAGGCAAATCGTCACCCTATAGAGCCAAGTCAGCACATTGGAGGGATACTTCCATAGCATGTCCGGGAGTATGACTAGAGTTGAAATGAAGGATTTAGTACATATAGTGAATGGTATGAAGGCCAAAATTGCTAAGTTGGCTGCACAGTGCCAGGCCCCTTCACCAGCCCCGCCTCTAGAGTCGTGGATGAACCTATTCAATGTACCCGTGGCGCGGGCTTTGGATGAGATATGGGGTGTTCCACCAACCCTATCTGAGGCACTCGTGACACCCATGGAGCAGCCTAGGAGGAAGGACATGGGTAAACATCGGGGTCAACAAAAGAGTCCTCCCGGTGACCCACAGAGAGAAGAAGACTGGCAAATGCACAAGGCCGCTAGGGCCTAGCGCCAAGCAGCAGCTGAACGGGCCGAATGAGAGCAGCTGGCCATAGAGGCGGCACGGGCAGGAGGCTCTGTTAGCACCTTTGGACTAGGTGCTACATATGCTGAGAGGTCGATCCCACAGACACTGCTGATGCCTAGGGCGTCCCAGGTATGTTCTTTTCCCTATCTATTCATTTAAGTGTATTATGGTGTAGTGAGGACACTACACTGTCTTTTTTGAGGGGTGGGGCATACTGTCACTTGAGAGTTTTTCTTGCCATGTTTCTTTTCTCTCAAGTGTATTATCTAGTAGAACCGACATATTTAGGTCGTATTGTTTGTGTAAATATAAGTGTCACAGAAGTCTAGGGTAGCCCTTGTGTTGATCTTTGTGATGTTCCATGTTAACAATGCTAAGTATATATGTGTTTTTATCTCATCCTGACTAACTTGCACGATTGTGGTAAGTATTATATGTGTATGGTTGGTATTTTGATGAATGAAGTAGGCCTAGGTGATTTAGTACCAACTAGTGTAAACGTTGTGCCATGTGTGTGAGAGCTAATTGCATAATTTCGTCGACGCACTTGTGAGATAGAACTTGCCTGGTTAGTCCCACTGAAATACTTAAATGACTGGATTAGGAGGGGATCTTAGGCCGTTGTTTTTGAATAGTCACTTAGCCAAGAAAAATTGACCAACCAAATGAAACTGTCCCTTCAAACCAAAAGTTGAGCCTAAATGGACCTTTTCTTTGAAATCACCCAAATTCACCTCCCCAATTTATCTGTTGATCTCTGTTTTAGCCCTGTTCTCTCCAAGGACATTGTGAACCTCCGTTTAGGGAAAAAGCCTAAGTTAAGGGTGACTTATGTTGGCCCTGGTCCTTTAGAAAAATATTGTGAACCTTGACCCAAGCCAAAGGCCTAAGTTGAGGGTGGCTAGTGCAGGAAGAGCAGAAAAAATGAGTGTGAAAAAGAATAAAGTGATAAAAAGAGAAAAATAAATGGGTGGTGACAGTGAGCAAAGCAATAAGTGAAAAAGAAAAAGAATAAAATGAGCGAATGAGCATGAAAATCACTTCCTGTACAATAAAAAGTGGAAAAACCAGGGCAAGAAAAGTTGGTACCGAAAAAGCAAATGGCTGAGTTGAAGCAAGTGTCTGGAAGAGGCCGTTTAGTCACTTTAATCCTAAATATACCTCACCCGAGCCTATGTTACAAGCCGAAAAAGTCCTAATGTGATCCTAAAAAGGCCATTCAAGAGTTAAGGTGGTGAAAATAAGGGCAAGTTCATGATCGAGGCATGTGTGTCCACTGGAAGTCATTTCTGAGAGTTCGTGATTATATTCCAGTCTCTGTTTTACATGCTTACGTTGAGTGTGAGACTTAGTTGTGGTGAGGGAACTATCTTTCGCATCAATTGATTGCTAACTTAACTGGGGTCACTTTATTCCTGATCATATGTAGACTAACCATGCATGCGTAATGTTTGCCTTAATCTTTGTGGGTCTGTTTGGGGTGTGAGCACATTCATGAACTTGTTAGCGGGGCATATGCATTGAAAAATTTTGGGGTGATCCATAGTCTGAGTGAACACTTGTGTTTATGTGTTGTTTGGTTGAGTTGTTATTGCTTGAGGACAAGAAATTATTCTAAGTTGAGGGTGTTGATGAGTCGTAGAAATACGATTTGTATAACGCTTTAAACAAAGAATTTTTGCTCGTTCTCAAGCAAACTTGTTATTTTGAAGTTTGTTTATATTGTTTTTCAGGAAAAAGACTAAGGCATGGAAGAAATGAGTGTACGAAAGAAAAAGGATGAAAAAGAGTGCCAAGAGGAGCAAAAATGAAACCAAGTGTGGACACACGGGGGCCTACACGGCTCGTGTACCCCTACACGGACCGTGAGGCCCATCGTGGCCTCACACTTGGCGAATGGTATTGGCTAGTTGGTGAAGGCAAGCCCCACGGCACGTGTCACAGACCGTGGCACATCAAACAGATCATTAAGATGTTCGTCAAAATGACATGAAGGAGTAGTCTGTCGAAAGTTGGAAGATTTTGGCCAAGGGGCATGAGACGGCACAATCCATGGATCGTTGGGAGTCAGACGGGTCATGCAGCTAATTGTCAAAATGACGTGATGAGGACACCATCGAAAAGCCAGCAAAATGGGCTAAGGGAGGTCATACAGTGTGTGTCACGGATCGTATGATTAACTACGGTCCATGATGTGGAGGCGTGTGGAAGAAGTTGAGCGGAAAATGGCCAAGGCACGACAAATGGTCCATCTCACAGACCGTTGCATTTTACATGGGCTATTTGCCCGAGCGTGTAGCAGCACCTAACGAGCAATGAAGTTGAGGCTAAGGACAGCCACAAGGATCGTTTGACAATCCGTCTACCGTCACACGGGCCGTGTGGTAAACCGTGTCCATGGCAATGGATTTTTCCTATTTTAATTAGGATTTCTTTATATATAAATGTTTGTTTTATTTAGATTTTAGTTAGTCTTGGACGGCTAGAGCTAGAAAACATTGAAAAATATTATTTTCTTAGGGATTTCACAAGATTTTGAGATTTTACCTATCAAATTCAAACTTATAACTTGTAGATTCATCGATTCTTCAATAGTAAGTCTTCTTTTATGAATTCCTTGTATTGTTGCGAGTTCTATTTCTTGAATATGTTAGGCTAAACCCATAACTAGGATTGTGGGACCGATGACAAATCAATAAAATAGGCGAATATGGGGTAAATTTCAGGATTGATTAGCGTGTATATCCTAGTAATCTTTGTTATAATTTCTTCCTTGATGAGTCGACACATTAGGGTAAGCCTTTATTCTTTGCATGCCCGAAAGGGATGTTTTGATTAGGAAAAGAGTTCTACAATGGAAATTTAAGGTTTTTAACCTAGTCTAAGTACTTGAGTTCTAAAGGTGAGAGTATTCCGGGATAAACAACAAGGGTTAATACTTAGACATTCTGAGACCAAAAGGTGATGAATGATATGCATTTAAGAGAGACCGAGAGGTGAATTAGATGTTACATAACTTGTTAAATGTTATATACGCAATCATGAACGAGTTTATCCCTAGATTCGACTATCGCATTAGTTGTCATTGGGAACACAATCCTAGCTTCGCATAAATTATTTGAAATCTAGTCGTTCTTGCACTCATTTATTAGTTTACTTTAGTAAGTTAGTTTGAAAAAACCAAAACCCCCATATTTACTTTATGCACTTTTGTTTCGGGAATAGAATTATATCTGAAAAGGGTTCTAATAGATATATTTTTATGCATTCCCTGTGGATCGACCTCAACTCTGGTTGAATTCTATATTTGATCAATGACTGCTGTACTATTCCATTAGGAGTGTAAATTTAGGTGTATCATCGTTCGGGGATTTAGGCCAAACTTAGCTATTTAACTTTCTTAGTTGAAATCTTTAGCTTTACTGAAACTAGTATTTTCAAACATACTGGGTTGCTCAGCGAAAATGCAAAAGCAGTTCTAAAATAACTCTTAAACTTAACTCAAACTGTAAGCTTTATGAGTGTTCATGAAACCCATACGAAATTTATAGAAGTTCATCCAGGATTATAAATCTTGGTAGAAATACTTTTAAAGTAATGATAAAGAAATCAAGAATTATAATACTTTTCAAGAATCTATACATATGAATAGAAATTTAATGAACCTTGCAGAAATACATGAAACATTAATCTCAGCTCGTATTCGGAAATTCTTGGATGAAAACTAACATATAAATTTCTAAAATATCTATGAAATAGCTTTTGAAGGGCCTTATATACCTGAGGGAAGAATTCTTTGAAGAATTGAAGAGATTCTTGGGAACTTTGGCCTTGCCCTAGAGTTTACGCTTGGTTTCTTGAAATTCTAACGTTAGAGAATAGGAATTGTTTTGTATAATAAGAATAGATGGGTGAAAACCGACCAATTAAAGCTTTAGGAGGGTGGAAAAATGTCGTAATTACCCTTCCTTAAGATAAAAGAAGAAATCAGAGAAAAATGTACATGTCTGTATCGAGGCGCGGACATGTATATTTTGTTCATTTTTCGCAAATTCTAATTCTCATTGAAAATAAAGAAAAAAATGACGCGTCGCTCCCTGGGCGTGGAAAGCTCACAGTCTGGAAAGAATTAGAAAAAATTTTAATTTGCCTTAGTTGCTCTAAAATTGAGTGGAGACCATTTTTTCACTAAATTTTTTGCGCTAATCACATATTCGGTCCCGAATTTGCGAAGGGAGCATGGAAAGACACGTTACGTGTTCTTGGAGTATTTTGGTCTTTTCACCGAGTGTTACAAAGCTTATGACAAAGTTCCGAGGGATGTGCTATGGAGATGTCTAGAGGTGAAAGGTGTTCCAATGGTGTATATTAGGGTGATAAAGGACATGTATGACGAAGTCAAAACTCGTGTAAGAACGGTGGGAGGAGACTCAGTGTATTTTCCTATTGAGATATGACTTCATCAAAGATACGTGTTGAGTCCTTTTTTTTTGCCTTAGCAATGGATTAGCTAATATGGTCTATCCAAGAGGAGGTGCCACTGTGTATGCTATTTGCATATGACATAATATTGATTGATGAGACTCGAACTAAAGTTAATGATAGATTGGAAGTTTAGAGATGTACTTTTGAATCCAAAGGGTTCAAACTAAGCAGGACCAATACAAAATACTTGGAGTGTAAATTCAATGTTACAAGAGATGAAGCAGACATTGAAGTGATGCTTGTCACTCAACTTATTTTCCAAAGAGGAAAAACTTTAAGTATCTTGGGTCTATCATCCAGAGTAGTGGGGATATCGATCGATGATGATGTCACATATCGTATTGGGGCAGCATAGATGAAATGGAGGTTTGCCTCTAGAGTATGGTGTGATAAAAAGATACGACCTAAACTTAAAGGCAAGTTTTATAGAATGATGATTAGACTGTCTCTACTATATGGAGTGGAGTGTTGGCCAATTAAAAACTCATATGTTCAGAAGATGCAGGTCGCGAGGTGAGGATGTTGAGATGGATGTGTAGACATACTAAGAGTGATAAGATTAGGAATGAGATCATCCAGAAGAAGTTAGAGGTGGTCCCTGTGGCTGACAAGATGAGAGAAGTGAGACTGAAATTGTTTGGACATGCACAGAGAAGAAGGATCGATGGTCCTATTAGAAGGTGGTCTATTGAGGACATTGAGAAAGGACAACAACTGGACATTTAAAAGACAACAAATTCCAAGAACTTTTGTTTACGATGAACAGATGATATCCAATTATAAGACCATTAATTGTAGTTTTTTTAGCTCTGTTTTACTTTAGAGATTATGAGATTCAAAAGGGTATCCTCTTACTTACAAAATATATTCACAGAAATTTTACTTATGAAGAAGACTGGATAACATACCATTTTTTTCCAAAATCACTTCCAATAGTAAAGTTCATCAATACAATGCAACATATGTTTAAAAGTGCTCAGGTCATAGTGATCTTTTACAATTGGGGGGGGGGGGGGGGTGGTTAATGTTGGGGTGGATTTTAAATTTGAGGCGAGTCGTCTATTATTTAAAACTAGTTTTAAATAATTTGATTGTAACCAATAAAGGGTCGTCACATATTTTAAAAAACTTATTTAAAATATTTAATGAATATTCTGTTAAAGAAAAGGACATTTTTGGATTCTCCTCCCTTCTCCCACACCGAAGATGGATGATAAGTGCATTTTAGGCCCAATAGATGAATAAAGAATATTTTTGTACTATTTTCAATAGTTCAAAGATTTTTTAATTCCTTTTTTATTTAATGAAATATGAATAAATATGGTTCAAAGTTGGATGACAAAGGTATTAAACTTTTTTAAAAAGATTATAATGAAGGAGAAATATGCCTTTTTCTAGACTAAAGCAATATATTTGCCCTTCTTCCGTAAAGTTTTAAGTTTCAAAAAGACAAAAAATTAGATAATTTGTAGATTTTCCTTTTGAGTTTAACTTCATAATATTAGTCTTCTTACAATATATTTCCTCCAATCATCTTTATTTATTTATTATACTAAAAGGTAGATATTTATAATATTTATCCACATTATAAAATTAAGAAATATTTTGTTTCTAATTTATCCTTATCATTAATTATAGTTATTTCTCTATTATATTTTTTAAAATATTATATTATTATATTTAAAAGAATTTATGTACTAAGTCAATAATTGATAACTATTAATTCAACGGGAGTAAATATATGTTTTTCCACTGTCTTATAAATTTAAATAAGCACACACCTTCTCAACAAGCCTGCTTGGCATAAGAAAATGGAACAATATGAATGGACTTTAGGAAATATAACTATAGCAGCTAAGACTAAAGTGTCCGCGTATGTTATCTGCTCACGTGTCACGTCCCCAGTCACAACAACAACAATAATAATAAAATAAGTGGATAGAAAGTAATATTTTTGAAAATTTCTCTATTTTTTAATTTGTCTTACATTATTTTTAACCTATTATACATTTGATAATTATGTAACAAGGATTATAAATCACAATAATGATAAAATAAAATATCTAAAAATAATTTTCTTAAAATTATTGACTCTCAAATTTTTATTTCTGACATATGAATCGAGACAAAGGAAGTAACATATATTATGTGAAAAATACATAATAAATATTATAAATCACAATAATTAATAACTTAAAGTGTCTAAACAAAATACAAAAAAAATTGGTTGACTCTCGAAATTCTGCCTGTGTTACATAAATTAGGAATAAGGGAGTAATATCTATTACGTGAACAAGATACGGAGCCCCTGACAATAGGGCCCCAAGATATATTATTCATTCTATTTTAGTTTGTGTGATACCGAGCGAAATTTGAGTCAATCAAAATTTTTATATGCTTTTTAAATATTTTTAGTTATTGTAATTTATATAATTTTTTTACGTAATTTTCACAATGTTTCTCCCAATTTTGAAAGTCAGCCAATTTCTTATAAGTATTTTTAGGTATTTAAGTTGATAATTATTGTGATCTGTAATACTTTTTATGTAATTTTCATATAATATATATTACTTCTTTTGTTTCAACTTATGTACTAGAATTTATAGAGTCAATCCAACTTTCGTAAGACTTTTAATATTTTGAGTTATTAATTATTGTGATTTATAATATTTTTAATGTATTTTTCAGATAATATATGTTACTTTCCCTATCTTAATTTATGTGACATAGATAAATGTTTGTGAGCCAATCAAAATTTTTACATATTTATTTTTTTGAATATTTTATATTATTAATTATTATAATTTATAATATTTTTTTACATAAATTTTTAAATATATAATAAATTAAAAAGGACATAAAATGGTAAATTTTGGTCCTATATTTGTTGTATTTTACATTTGAAGTAATAGCTAAAGGTGGGTCCATCAAGTAAGAAGAATAAAGCAAAGATGTAGGACCTTTTTTGTCCATAAATAAATAGTACCCTCAATATAATATTGAGCGGTGATGCACTGGTGAGAGTGTTTCACTCTTAATTAGAGGTCTCGAGTTCAAGCTTTAGGAATGAAAAAAATTCTGTTGGGAGCGCCACCCCCAAATGAACCCGCAGTGCGCAATCCAAATTTAATCGGAGCTCCACAGATTCCGAACACTGGGTGGAAAACTAAAAAAAAATGGTCTTAAATGACAAAATTAACCTTTAATTTAAATTTAATGCCAAAAGTACACGTGTTAACCAACAAGTGTGTGATTGTGGACTTCTACTAAGTGATAAAATTGTGGAGAAAATATTGTAAATCATAATAATTAATAACTTTAAAATATTTATAAAAATATAATTTTTGTTGTTACTCCAAATGACATTTATGTCTCATGATTGAAACAAAAAAGAGCAACATATTACTACTATATAAAAGAGTGCTGAAATGATATGGTTGCTTCAACTACTTGCTTATGCAAATAACTATCAGTTGACGTGCCTACTTCAATTGCTTGATTTTACTAAGTCATTTTTATTAATTATTTCTTTAGCTACAACAATTATAAATTTACAATATTGCCCCTAATTTTAATTTTCTTTAAAGGCAGCTACCAATTAACGAGCCTGCTTCAATTGCTTGATTTTACTACGTCATTTTACTACTACATATAAGTGTCTTGACATGCTAGCCCATAGGTCATTGTTGACATGCCAACAGGCAGTTGGTCGATTGACGTGTCTACTTTAGTTGCTTGATTTTACTATCTCATTTCCAGTAAGTATTTCTTCGACTGCTATTCAATGAATTTACAATATTGCCCCTAAATTAATAATTTTTTCTTAAAAATTGCTACCAATTAATGTGTCTGCCTCAATTGCTTGATTTAAGACATACCGATAATAATTTTTTTAGCTGCTTTAGCTATTAACAATTTAAAATATTTACAAATAAATCAAAATGTCGACATGCCTGCTTATGCAAACAGTTGTCGATTGACGTGTTTGCTTCAACTGCTTGATTTTACTATATCATTGCTATTAATTATTTTTTGACTACTGCAGTCATGAATTTACAATATTGCCTTAATTAATTAATTTTTCTTAAAAGTAGCTGCCGATTAATGTGTCTGCTTTAATTACTTGATTTTACTACGCCGTTTCTATTTAATTATTTCTTCAACTGTTTCAGCTATGAATTTTTAATATTGCCCCTAACACCTATTTTTCTTTAAGGCGGCTGCCAATTGATGTGCCCGCCTGAGCCATTTGATTTTACAATATTACCTCCAATAAATCATTTTTTTAATTGTTTCAGCTATTAATAATTTAAAATATTTAAAAAATAAATATAATTTTTGATTGACTCTAAAAAATTTTTATATGTGCAACATAAATTGAAATAAAATAAGTAACATATTGTCACGCCCAAAGTCCCGTTAGAGCGGACTAGCACCCGTTGCCGGTAAAGCCCGGGAGAACCAACTTGTATCTATGCGCTTTCTGCACATATTGTGAGGTATTCCTACGTTCAACATGCCTTTAAGAAAATAAGCAGTGATGACAAACCAAAAGGAGATGCATATGGGTAGGCCGTTGGAGCCACGATGTCTAAAGTACGAGACATGACCACACTTTAATTTACATAGTCTACAAAGCCTCTAGATAAGGAAAAGTATCTAATAAGAGTCGGGATAGGCCTTGCCTCGACTAGCTATACAATACAAAAATATAAGATCTAGACACATAAAGCTCCAAAGCAACCTGGAGCTTGGTAACAACAGCCGGATATCTTGTACTCCTACTGGGGAGATCTACTGGTACCTATACCTACAACATGAAATGTAGGTCCCCCGTAAGGGACGTTAGTATGAGATAATGCATTGAATATGTAAGACAGGAAATACTGTATACGAAGTAACAACTCAAATGGAACTATACACTGGTGCAGGATAAGAGACCACCTTTAGTTCTACTGTGGGATCATGTACTTTATGTTCTTTTTATTACTTTACCTTTACTGTATAATCTGTGCACAACATGTAATATAAATGACCAGCTGATCAGTGGTAAATCTATATCGGGATCGGCCTTGGCTATGCTTTTCCTTTAACCCCTTGGGCTACCCCCCGTGATAGGATAGACCCCGGCTAGGTGATTCTTCCATCCCTCGGGTTACCACCCATCAATAAGTAATATACTTTACTTTATCTTTCAATTACCCTTTAGATGACTCTTTTGGTGGTCGTAATAGTAGCTGTAGGACGGTAAATATAACATATGACATGCACATAATCACAAAAGACAATACCACAATGAAAGGAGTAAGTTACACAAATAATGAAATGCATAGGAGGTAGAACAACAAGTGAACTTTATTTAGTAGAACAAATTCATGTATCTTGGTATCCAAGTATGTATGCAGATTTAAAGGTGACTATGTATGGGAGCATATGAACATGTGAAAGAGTGGAGATACGGTTAATAGTTGTGTCGGAGTTGGCAAGTGTCTTTATGTGCCAAGGTGGGATCTATGTTTCATGCCAAATAAGACGAAATCAAGTAGCCTTACATACCTCGCTGTACGACCTCGCTATTACCTCAAGATAACCTTCCCTTCCTTCGAATATTTATCTACAATATAGTAGGTTATAAAACTAGCATTAGCAGCCAATAGATACATCTTGGAAGCCCACTCTCGTAAAAACAACATACAGGCAGCAAGCGGGTAATTATAAACCCGAGCGTATTCTTTCAACCTTTCCGCCCCTAATCGTATTTTCCAATACACATTATCATATACATATCATGTACAGCTTGTTTTAGTTCCATAAAAGCCTTACAACAGCCCACAAAGCACAAGACATAACAATTTTATGCAACATACAAATAGGCGGTATAACGTTACCTCCCTTCGCTACATTACGATGTTGACAATTCCAAAACTTTACCAACTTCAACCAAACTGTTCCCAAAACATTTATACATACAAACAATAGAAAAATAGTTCAAGTTCTCAAGATAGGTGAAGGACGTGAGACCATAGCCCCCAATCAATCAGCCCACAAGTTCCTATTACGAGCAGAATTATGATATCACACAAGACTTACTTTCATGGACTGTAGGTGCAACAGCCTTTATACATCATTATAGAACCAATACTCATTAAGAACAGTAGCCTCCCTTCATAATTAATCCAACCAAAAAGAGAAAAGCTTCCAAATAAACAAGAAAAATGTACAACTTTTGGAACACATGATGTCCAACAATTTCAGCATAGACATAACCAACATAGTCTCTTGTTTTGCATAAGAAAATCATACTAAACACACAACTATAATCACTTACCTTTATCTTCAAGGTTGAGGGCCTCCTTAAGAACCCTAAAAGCTCCTTTTGGCTGCTTTACAAAGTTAAGAAGTGTAGAGAGAAAGCCTTAAGAAAATCTGATTTTTTTGTTCAAGTTGAATGACTTGAGTGAGCTGATTTTAAGCCCCTTTTAAAGGAGCACTTGGCCGACTTAACTTTCTCATTTTAAGCCTTATTTTATGAAGAAATCAAAATACCTTTTTCCCTTTTCACTTGGGCCTTATTGGGCTTAAATTGGTTAGGGCTTTGCTGCCTATTTTGTTTCCTTTCTCTTAATTTTGGCCTAACTCACCATGTGAGTTTTTTTGTACTTGGAACTTTTATCTACTATTCATCTTGGGCTGAAAATAAATTGCATTTATGATGCTAAAACACGGGCTAAAGTTACACCCTTAACATGGACTTTATTCATAATCGAACTTGGACAAATTCGACGTCGGTCCTCGTTACGGTTTAGCTAACAAATTAAAGCTAAGCAAGTAGGTGACTCACTTGCTAGCTTCTTAAGTCCTACAAGAACCTCAATTCTCTTACTTTGTTTATGGTCGTCATCTCCTCAATTTGATCCAAAACATGTATACACTCGAACCTCTTAAGCGTTAGACGCACATATCGCCCTATATCATGAGATTCAAGCACTTTTGAAAATAGACACTAATTTGAAAAGCCATGTCATGTTTCATTTGCATAGCACTAGTATTGTAAGATGTGTGGTGTTATATTCTCCCCCCCTTAGGAACATTCGTCCTCGAATGTTAGCACAATTGGATAGCTTAACCAAGTTTAAATCTTTACTTACGCAAACTTTTGAAAACACACTAAGTATTCAATCAACGTACTTATTAGTGTCCCAATTCTGCATGTTGAACTTCCTCTTTAGCTTCAAATAAGTAAGGGTATTTTAATTTCATCGCGTCCTCGGCCTCTCATGATATTCTTTTGCTTGCTGGTTTCTCCAAAGTACCTTCACTGAAACTATTTCTTTATTCCTTAGCTTCTTAATTTGACGATCTAGAATAGAAATAGGTACCTCTTCATATGTGAGATCTTTAGTAACCTGGACATCTTCAATAGGAGTGACACGGGATGGGTCACCTATGCATTTTTGAAGTATTGAGACATGTAAAACTGGATGAACCATTGAAAGCTCTTGAGGTAGCTCTAGTTCATATGCAACCTGCACAAACTTCTTAATAATCTGATATGGCCCTATGTAATGTGGGCTCAATTTTCCTTCCTTACCACATCTCATAACCCTTTTCATTGGAGACACCTTTAAAAATACCCAATCCCATACTGAGAATTCCAGTCCTCTCCTTCTAGCATCCGCATATGATTTGTGATGACTTTGGGTGGTTTCTAGCCGCTGCTGTATTACCTTAACTTTTTCCATGGCTTGTTGTACTAGATATGGCCCAAGCAAGGTGGTTTCACCCACTTCAAACCATCCGATTGGTGACCTACACTTCCTCACATACAAACTTCATAAGGTGCCATCTTGATACTCGTGTGCTAGCTATTATTATAGACAAATTCAATAAGTGGCAAATGGTCTACCCGGCTACCTTTAAAGTCCAATGCACAAGCTCGCAACATATCTTCAAGTGTCTGAATGGTGCATTTTGCTTGACCATCTGTTTGAGGGTGGAAAGCTGTACTCAAATTCACTTGTCTCCCTAAACTCCTTTGGAAGGACTTCCAAGACTTAGCAGTGAATTGAGCCCCCCGATCAGATGTAATGGAGACCAGGTCTCCATGTAGCCTGACTATCTCTTTGAGGTATAGCTTGGCATACTCTTTAGCGGTATAATCACTCCTGACTGGCAAAAAGTGTGCTGACTTTGTGAGTCTGTCAACTATTACCCATATGGAGTCAAACTTCTGAAATGAGCGAGGGGAACCGGTAACAAAATCCATATTGATCATATCCCAATTCCATGTTAGAAGCTCTATACACTGCATATAACCTTCTGGCTTTTGGTGTTCTACTTTCGCTTATTGTCAAGCTGGACATTGAGCCACAAATTTTGCAAGGTCCTTTTTCATGCCTCCCCACTAAAACATTCCCTTCATGTCATGGTATATCTTAGTTGATCCTGGGTGAATGGAATATCGGGAATGATGGGCTTCTTCCATTATCCTCTTTCTTAATCCATTAATATCAGGCACACATAATCTATTTTGGCAATAAGGTACTCCATTTTGTGTAAGGTCAAATCCCTTTATCGTACCCTGACTGTCCTTTTCCTTAAGCTGTAGTAGAACAGGATCCTCGAACTGTTTTTCTTTCACCTCCATTACCAATGAAGACGCCACAACATTATGCACAACAACCCCTTCCTTTGAAGTTTCAAGAAGGCGAACTCCCAAATTATCTAGTTGTTGTAGATTCTTAGCCAATCCTTGACTTACCACAGCTTGATCACCTGCATTCTTGATTGCCTTACGACTCAGAGCATCGGCTGCCACATTTTCCTTCCCCGGATGGTATAGTATATCAATGTCGTAATCCTTTATTAGCTCTAGCCATCTTTGCTGTCTTAAATTTAGGTCTTTCTGCTTAAAGATGTATTGCAAACTCTTATGGTGAGTATATATGTCAACATGAACCCCATACAAATAGTGGCGCCATATTTTCAGGGAAAACACAACTGCTGCTAGCTCAAGATCATGTGTTGGATAGTTTTTCTCATGTGGTCATAGCTGTCTAGATGCATAAGCAATTATCCTACCATGTTGTGTCAGTACACACCGTAAGCCAACTCCTGAAGCATTGCAATATACTGCATACCTCTTGGTTGCCTTGTGTGTCAACTTTGTTAGAGGTACAAGAAGAAAAACCTTCAACAACCCTCCTGTAATAACCTGCCAAACCTAGAAAGCTCCGAACTTCCGTGGGTGTTGTTGGTCTTCGCCAATCTTTCACAGCCTCTATCTTTTGTGAATCAACCCTTATTCCCTCATCAGATACAATATGACCCAAGAATGCCACTGATTTTAGCCCAGATTCACATTTTAGAAAACTAGGCATACAACTGTCGATCACGAAGAACCTGTAACACCTGTCATAAGTGATTTGTGTGATCCTCTTCTGATCTTGAATATACCAAAATGTCATCTATAAATACTATCACGAACACATCCATACCTTATTCATCAAATCTATAGAAATTGTTGGTGCACTCATTAGTCCAAATGACATAACAAGAAATTCAAAGTGACCATAGCATGTTCTGGAAGCATTCTTAGGTATATCTTTCTCCTTCACCCTCACTTGGTGATAACTTGATCTCAAATATACTTTTGAAAAGCATTTGGCACCCTATAACTGATCAAATAAATCATTAATCCGGGGGAGGGGGTATTTATTCTTAATTGTCACCCTATTCAATTGTCGATAGTCGATACACATTCTCATGGTGCCATCCTTTTTGCGTACAAATAGCACTGGTGCACCCCAAGGGGACACACTAGGTCTTATAAAACCCTTCTCCAATAAGTCTTTTAATTGCTCTTTTAATTCACACAATTCTATCAGGGCCATTCTATATGGAGGAATGGAAATAGGTTGAGTGCCTGGAAGTAAGTCAATACCAAAATCTATTCCTTGTTCTAGAGGGAAGCCTGGAAGTTCTTCAGGGAACACATCAATAAATTCATTCACTACTGGAACTGATTGAAGAGTTGGTGATTCTGCCTCCATATCCCTCACTCTAACTAAATGACATATATACCCCTTCGATATCATCTTTCTGGCCTTAAAATAAGAGATAAATTTACTCTTTGGTGCCCCAATATTGCCTACCCATTCAAGAACTGCCTCATTTGGAAAGTGGAAGTACACTATCTTAGTTCGGCAATCCACGTGGCATAGCAAGAAGCTAACTAATCCATACCCATTATAACATCAAACTCCACCATTTCTAGCTCAATAAAGTCAGCCAATGTGTCGCGATCACAACCAATTACTGCACAGTCATAATAAATTCTTCTAGCCATAATAGATTCACCGGCTGGCGTGGACACTTCAAATGGTTTGTTCAATAATTTGGGTGTTCTGTTAAGCTTCCCAACAACTAGTGGAGTAATGTATGATAGTGTAGAACCAGGGTCAATTAATGCATATACATTATCTGAAAAGATGGACAATATACCTGTGACCATATCAGGTGAAGCTTCTAAATTTTGCCGACTCCCCAGAGCATAAGTGCGATTCTGGACTCCGCTAGAGCTAGCTGCCCCACTAACACCTCTACCGCGACCCATAGGTGCTTGTTGATCCCTACCTAATGGAGGAACTGATGATGATGATGCAACAAGTGACCTACTAGATTGTGTTATATCACCCATACGCCTCCTCGAGCAATCTCTCATCATATGCCCTGGCGCACCATACCAATAACAAGTGTTTGTCCCAATACGACACATACCTGAATTGTAACACCCTAAATTTTTTTCTTATACGAATTGTATGTGAATAAATCATGACATAGATTGGTCAAAGTAGCGTCAATTCTTGAAAGCGCTTGATTCTCGTGTTAACGGGTGCTATGGGCGTCTAACGCTTAA
>JAPFFP010051783.1:0-30482 GCA_026153255.1 Solanum medicagineum
GGAAGAACCTAGCCAGGGACGATCCCGATACAGTTTACCACTGATCAACTGGTCATTTACAGTACATGATGTGCACAAATTATACAGTAAATGTAAAGCAATATAAAGAACTTAAAGTATATGATTCCAAAGTATAACCAAAGGTGGTCTCTTGTTCTATACTAGTGCATGCTTTCAATTGAGTTGTTGTCTCATATACAGTATTTGCTGCCATACATATTCAGTACATTATCTCGTACTGAGTCCCTTGCGGGGGACCTGCATGTCATGTTGCAGGTACAGGTGCTAGTAAATCTCCCCGGTAGGAGCACAGGACATCCAGCTGCAGTTACCAAGCTTCAGGTTGTTCCGGAGCTTTGTGTGTGTCTAAAGCTTATATGTTTGTATTGTACAGTTATTCGAGGAAGTCCTGTCCCGACCCTTATTTGATACTTTCTATTATTTAGAGGCTTTGTAGACTATGTAAATTAAAGTGTGGTCATGTCTCGTACTTCAGACAATATGGCCCCCACGACCTAGTCATATGCATCTTCTTTTGGCTTGTATTACTGTTTACTTGCATAAAGGCATGTTAAATATAGAAATTCATTATAAAATGTATAGAAAGTGCATAGATATAGGTTGGTTCTCCCGAGCCTTATCAGCAACGGGTGTCGGTCCGCCCTAACGGGACTTGGGGCGTGACAGAAGTGGTATTAGAGCGGGTCATCCTAGGGAGTCTACAAAGCCGTGTCAATGTAGAGTCTTGCTTATCAATGTATTGTGCACCACATTTATAAGCAGGAGGCCACATGGCATTTAGGAGTTGTTACTTTACTTTCATTCTTTAGATCGTGCCATAGAGTTAGGTGAATTATGTCTAATTCCTAAATTGTTGTGTACAGCAAGCAAGTATGATAGAAACCAGGAAGAGCATAGGTAAAGGAAAGGCAGTAGAAGTGGTGGATGGTTCATCCATCCATGTGAGACAACGAAATGAGGCTCAAGATGAGTCTCTATCATGGACATCTTTAACCCCTCCAGCTCCTGATCAACCGAGAACTAGTGAAATTCCCCCAGAACTACCTATTGATGCTATTGTGCAGGATCTGAGGAATGCAGTCTAACTATTGACCCGTATAGTTGCAGGCCAAAGATAGGAAGGTCTAGTTATGGGTACAGGTGGTGCAAATAGGCATCGGGCATGAGGATACGTGACTTCCTGAATTTGGATCCTCTAGCCTTCACTGGGTCTGATCCTAATGAAGATCCCCAAGACTTTATTGATCAAATTCAGCGCACTTTAGAGATGATGCATGTTAGTGGTACAGAAGCTATTGAGTTAGCATCATATCGGTTGAAGGGTGTGGCTAAATTGTGGTATGAAGCGTGGAAGCAGTCCAAACATATAAACGCACCCCCAACTACCTGGAAGGAGTTCAAAGAGGCCTTTCTTGACCATTACTTGCCATTAGAGATCCGAGAGGCCTGTGAAGACCAATTTTTGAACCACCACTAGGGGAATATGAGTGTGAGGGAGTATAGCCTCCAATTTAATTCCCTATTCAGGTATGCTCCTATCGTAGTTGCTACTATGGTAGAAAGAGTTCATCGATATATGGATAGATTGGATACGTATCTAGTCAGAGACTGTACTATTGCTGTACTAAATAAAGACATGGATATAGCAAGAATGCAAGCTTTTGCACAGAAATTGGAGGATCAAAGGCAGAGGAGAAGGACACAGGAGTCAGAAAGGGCGCAGTCCAAGAGGAGCAGATTTTCAGGACAGTTTACACCATCCCAAGGTGAGTTTAGGCCTCGATTTTCTAACAGACCACCTAGGCCATCATTCTTCTATTCTGCAGCCAGTTGTCCACCACAACTTCAAGGGTCTAGGGGTAATCAGTTTGGTCAACAAGGTGACGGACAAGGTTCACGGGCAACAGGATATTCGGTAGGATATCCAATGACTCCTCGACAGCCTTGTAAACAGTGTGGGAGAAGTCATCCGGGTATATATCATGTTGGGACAGATGTTTGTTATTGGTGTGGTGTGTCAGGGCACATGATGAGAGATTGCCCGAGGAGACGTATAGTGACATAGCACAATCTACTGGGTCAGCTGTTGCATTATCATCGATAGTTCCTACTTTAGGTAGGGGTCAACAAGTACCTATGGGTCATGTTAGAGGTGTTAGTGAAGTAGCTAGCTCTAGTGAGGTCCAAAATCACACTTATGCTCTGGCGAGTCGGCAAAATTTGGAAGCTTCACCTGATGTGGTCACAGGTACACTATCCATATTCTCTCATAATGTATATGCATTAATTGATCCTGGTTCTACACTATCATACATTACCCCACTAGTTGCTGGAAAGCTTAAAAGAACACCTAAATTATTGAATAAACCAATTGAAGTGTCCACACCAACCGGTGAATCTATTATGGCTAGAAGGGTTTATTATGGCTGTGTAGTAACTATTGTGATCGTGACACAATTGCTGACCTTATTGAGTTAGAAATGGTGAATTTGATGTTATAATGGGTATGGATTGGTTATCTTCTTGCTATGGCACTGTTGATTGCCGAACTAAGAAAGTGTACATCCACTTTCCAAATGCGGCAGTTCTTGAATGGAAAGGGAATGTTGGGGCACCAAAAGGGGAGTTTATTTCTTATCTTAAGGCCAGAAAGATGATATCTAAGGGGTTTATATGTCATTTAGTTAGAGTAAGGGATATGGAGGTAGAATCGCTAACTCTTCAATCAGTCCCAGTAGTGAATGAATTTGTTGATGTGTTCCTTGATGAACTTCGAGGAAGGCCTGTCCCGACCCTTATTTGATACTTTCTATTATTTAGAGGCTTTGTAGACTATGTAAATTAAAGTGTGGTCATGTATCGTACTTCAGATAATGTGGCCCCCACGGCCTAGTCATATGCATTTTCTTTTGGCTTGTATTACTGTTTACTTGCATAAGGGCATGTTAAATATAAAAATCCATTGTAAAATGTATAGAAAGTGCATAGTTATAGGTTGGTTCTCCCGATCCCTATCGGCAACGGTGCCGGTCCGCCCTAACGGGACTTGGGGCGTGACAGTAGGATAGGACTGTACCGAAATTCAGGTGATCCCTCATTACCTCTGAGAAGACCCGTTAGATGGATCCATATATAAGTTAAAGTTTCACTCTATATCCTGGAAAAGCATAGGGTGGCTTGGCAATGTAGGCAAGATAATGTATCATAACGAGATCAATTACCATTAAAATTAATGTTATATCATTTGAAATAATACAGTTTGACATTTTTATTGGTTTATTTTACCATCGCTGTAAATCATAATTAATACATTAACATCCATAAATATTTTTTCAAAATTGTGATCAGGAAATAATTTCCACTTTCATGTATAATAAT
Organism: Solanum medicagineum; assembly: GCA_026153255.1. Classification (NCBI taxonomy): domain Eukaryota; kingdom Viridiplantae; phylum Streptophyta; class Magnoliopsida; order Solanales; family Solanaceae; genus Solanum; species Solanum medicagineum. The sequence continues at coordinate 3,400 of JAPFFP010051783.1, forward strand.
AAATACCCAAATATTAATCTTCAAGATTTTAAAAATATAGATGTGATCAAACGAAATTAAGCAACCTGACTTTTTCAAGTGTGGTGTTGCAAAAGATATTAGTAAAAATTTAAATACATGATATGTATATAAAATTGAAAATTTATACCAATCATTCAGCCTTTGCATTATTATTATTGAAGTGGTAAGAAAATATTATTAACTCACATATATAATAATACTTCTTTAAAATGGCATTCCGGTATATACTCCCTTCGTTTCATTTTACATGTCATATTTTTTAATGACACTTGCATTAAGAAGAATGATAGGTTTACCTTTTTGCCCCTAGTTAATTAATGTATCAAGTTACAATGTATATTCATTGTTAGTTCTTTTAGTTAATCAACGCCATTAATTATCAAGGGCAAAATAGGTAGGATAGTGTAATTTATGTATTGATATTGTGAAATGGCATATATTAAGGAATATATATTTATAGTAAAGGCGACATGTAAAATGAAATGGAGAGAGCATTTACTATCTTTTACTCAGGTTGAAAAATATTTTACCACAAAAATGATATTTTATTTATGGTAATTACAGATGTAGAAGTATTGAAATATATAAGTACATATTTTCGTAAGTCAAATACTTAAATATGCATTCTAATTTTAACTAATTCTAATGTCTTGATCAAAGTCAAAGAACCCATTCAATGTAAATACAGTTGAAGTTAAAGACAATTCTTTAAGACTTCTAAACTTGAAAACAACTAAAAACCCTAAGTCTAATATTTATTCGTACAAGAACTCCCAAACTCGTAAAAAAATAATATTGCTAATTTAATATGAAATGGTATATAGTTGTAGCCTAAGTATACAAAGAAAATAATTAAATGATTTCCTATACAATTGGTCATTTCATAAGATCTGAAAAATTATCAATATATTTATGCATGTTTTACTACCACCCCAACTCTTGGTTTATCATGACTTGTGTGATGTGTCCAGCTTACTAGTACATTTTTTTTAAATAACAAAAAAAAAAAAAAGAAATAAATCCTTGATTTTGGCTACTTCATTCAATGGAAACATATTTGTTTCATCAAATTTTTAATTAAATATATTCAACTGAAAAAAAAAATGTGAGAAGATATCAAAACGATAATAGGTAGAGAATTTATTGTCTGTTGTTGATAATATGTAAAGTTCATATATAATCTTTTAAACTATTAACTAAAAAGAAATAAACAAAAATATGAAGAATAATAATGAATGCTAGAAGATGACTTAAATCAAAACCAAAATAAGAAGAAAACAATAAGTAAAATAAGCTTATTTAAAAAAAAAAAAAAAGGTTTGATCCAAAATATTTACTTGAAAGGAATTGTAGAAGTTTGTTCTTTTATAAAGTAAAATACTAATTGATTTAGAAGCGTTGAATATTATGATTTTCTTAGGTATATCATATAAGGACTTTAATTAATTTTAAAACTCTAAAAAATGTAAAATACCATCTTATTTTATAGAAGTATTAATCTCTTTTAATTGAAATTGATTTGATTCTACAAATTCTATATAAATAACATTAATAGGTAAAGTTAATTCCTAAATCAGCTTTGTTAATAGATAAATAAATCCTAAAGCAATTTTGATTAAAACAAATAATCTTAACTCTATACGAAGAAATGAAAAGACATTTACATCACAACAAATTCGTAGATATAAACCAAGGAAGAGGGAACACAATTATTTAAGGTAGTGCTTTATTTTCAATTAAAAAAAAAGGTATCAACATGAGTATATTAGAAAAAGTGGAGGACTCCTATCCTCTTTCAAGAAGAAATAAAAATTTTAAGGTTTTCATTTAAACGGAAAAATAAAATTTTATAATTAAAAAATAATTTGAAGACAATAGTAAATGACAATGTTGTCTATTATAGACCCTTTCAATGAAGGCGGCAGAAATTGTATGCTAAATTTACTGAGTGTGAATTCTGTTTGTCTCTGTCACCTTTTTGGGGCATGTTATTTTGAAGGAAAGGACAATGGTGGATCCTTAAAAGATTAAGGCAGTTAAAGACTGGGTCTTACCTTAGTGGCTGAGATTGGGAGCTCTGTGGGGCTTGCCAGCTATTATTGTCCATTTGTGAAGAATTTTGCTGCTATTGCTACACATTTGACTATGCTAACCTGGAAAGATGTACCATTTGAGTGGACTTACAAGTGTGAGAAGAGCTTTCAAAATCTCAAGACCCTTTTGACCACATCCCTAGTCTTGATGTTGCTAATGGAGGATAAGAATTTCATTATTTATTATAATGCCTTACGTATTGGCTTAGGTGTCATGTTGATGCACGATAAGACTGTCATAGCTTATGCCTTATTGTAGCTAATGATTTATGAGAGGAATTATCCCACACGACTCCTGGAGTTGACAGTAGTTGTGTTCGATCTCAAGATCTTGTGGCATTATCTTTATGGTACTAAGTGTGAGGTGTTTACTGGTCATCACAGTCTACAGTATGTGTTTACTCAAAAAGACTTAAATTTGAGACTGAAAAGGTGGATGGAGTTACTCAAAGAATATGATGCCACCATACAACATCATCTAGTCAAGGCTAATATGGTGACAAACACATTGAACTGTAAACCAGTGAATATGGGTAGTCTAACATGTTTGCAAGTGTCCAAGCGACCGTTGGTTAAAGAGATTCAAACATTGGAGACTAAGTTCATGAAGTTAGGCATCTTAGAGAGAGGTGGGGTGGTGTCTAGTATTGAGGTCAAGTCCACTTTCATTGAAGAGATCAAAACTAGGCAGTTTGAAGATAAGGAATTGAATGAGATTAGAGAGAAGGTTGTATCCGATACGACACAAGATGCAACTCTTGATGTGTGGAGTACTCAGTTTTAAGGGGAAAATATGTGTTGCTCATCTAGATGGTATAACTCAGAGGATATTGGCTGATTCTCATGGTTCTATTCCATTCATTAGGAGTGACTAAGATATATCGAGATCAAAGACTACTCTACTAGTTGCTGGGCATGAAAAAGGACATAGTTGAAGAGAGTATGTTACAGATGACGAAATTCAAGAATCTTACTTTCCCATGGAAAACTTGTAAGAATGGTCACAAAAAATCTTGACATTGCATGTACTAGCACAATGTGTGCACATCTGTGTAAACATCTTGATAGATGTAAAGCTTTTCATTCTTGTGTAGAAGCAAATCATGAAACTAGCATCAAAAATAAACTCAAGCATCCAAAATTATACTTGTAACTTTCTAGATCTCCAATATGGACCATGAGAAAAAATTGATGTTACGCCCCAAGTTCACACCTTGGGCATGACCGGCATCCAGAGCCATTCTGGTCCCAAGAGAACCTCTTGGCCTGGCTACTTTACTTAGTAGAAGACTTAAATAATAATGGTATACTTAGATATAAAGTGCTAGAATGAAATGAAAAGTCTGAGAAACTAAACATAGGAAATATCCCAACAACAAATGCAATAGCAACTGAAACTCCTGTTGTATAGTCTATGGAACCTTTAACTAGAATAATCTGAAACAACCACCATGACAGGCCCACGGTAACCACAACTGAAAAGAAATGCTAAAGGCAAAAATAAAGACTCCAAAGCCTCTGACAAGTCAGAGGCCTCACCAATGGTTGAATGAAATACTGGTCCTCAACAGAGCATCTGCTGAAGAACTCTTTCACATGCATCTACATCATAAAGTGATGTAGATCCAAAGGACGTCAGTACAAAGAATGTACCATATGTTAAATAGCCAAAATCGGGAACTTAGGATAAGGAACTATACTTAAAGTAACTAAAACATGTCTTAAAATTGGATAGCATAAGTAATAAATGAAGTGCATGCTGAAAGTAAAAACATATGTTGAAACTATGTATGTAGAAACTAGTTTACTTTAGCTTGGGGAGTTTTTCTAACCAACCACCATCACTATGAGCTTTGTGATGATACAGTGTATTGTACATGCTGCCAGAGTCGTCCCATACTTTGCCAGGATAAGTAACAAAAACTAGGGGAGTGGATCCATCCTAAAAATGGGCCATCTCAGTTGCAAGTGAGGAGTTGTGCTCTTGGTACAATCCTATCATATGCCGGCTATATAGTTTATGATTTCAAGTTATCATTACTATCACTCATATCGGTGCTCAATACTACTCCCAAAATAAATTTTATAATGCTCATGACTTAAAGAGCAAGAGTTCTCAAAATGTCTTTTTAATCTTTTGAGACTTAGCCAACTTTAGCTTTTCTTAAACTTTTCTCAACTTATCTCTTCTGTTTGATGAAATTTGTATCAATGTAAAGTGTCTCAAAACATAATTTTATTACTTAACTATCTTGTAAATACATAAGCTTTAATTACTCCCTAAACTCAACTCAAAACTGTGAACGTAATGGTTTTCATAAAATATTTAGGGTTCTTATAATTGCAGCCTTAACCATGAAACCTTAATTTAATATATATTACATTTGAAAATGATGCTAATAGATATATTCTCTCACGCATTCTATGTGGGATGAATCTCAACTCTGGCTGAGTTCTATATTTAATCAACGACCGCTTTACTATTGCATTTGGAGTGTAAATTTGGGCGTATCAAATTTTGGTGCCATTTTCAGATTTAATATCTATTTTCGAAACAAAAGTGCATAAAGTAAATGGGAAGTTTTGGTTTTTTAAACTACTTTACTAAACTAAAGCAATAAATACATGCAAGAACGACTAGATTTCAAATAATTTATGCTAAGCTAGGATTGTGTTCCCCATGACATCTAATGCGATAGCCGAAACTAGTGGTAAACTCGTTCATGGTAAACAGACCGTGCAAGGTGTCATGCTTCGTGAGACAAGCCGTCTGAAGCACATGTAGAAAAAAATGCCAAGTGTTGATAGACGAATGACGAAACAGATAGTGATACTTATCATGGGCTGTTAAGCCACTTGTGGAGATCCCGTCACCCAGTATCAAATCAGGTAAGTGCCAACATTTTCCAAGTGAGGTGAGATGTTCAAACGGACCATTCCATGTGGAACGGGCCGTGTGGCTGTCCGTGTGTAGGAGAGAGAAACGGTCAACTAGGTTGAGCAAGGTATTTTAAATACCCTTATTTGGTCCCAACAACCCACTTCAAGATCCCCATTCTCTCTCTACTTTGACTGCTCTCTATCTCTTGTTCTCATTTTCTCTCTTAAAACCCCCAACAAGTTCTATCTTCTTTGTGACAATTCGTGAATTAATCACACGATTCGTAGCTTAATCTAAGTGTGGGTCAAGTGATTCAAGCAAGTCATCTTCCCTATTTTGCTCCTTAATGTAAGAACTCAATTTCTCTATTTTCTAGTGTTGATTTTGGTGCTTGCATGTGTAGATCTTAGTCAAAGATTAGTTCTTTCTTGATTTAAAGCATCATAATTTACATTGTTGATGTTGGGCATGCATGTGGTGGTGAAAACCCCATTGGTGAGCTCTTAAGGTCTAAACGATGAAAGGTAAGGATTTTTGTTGCTTTTTGACATAACTTTTATGGAAATTGCCTTTTATATGCTATTGTGTTGAGGTAATCATGTTTAAAGTAGGGTGAAATGGCATGAAATTATGTGTATATCCATATTGAGTTGAAGAATGGGTGGAGGGGGGCCGGACGACCGGTTGAACGGCCCGTGTCATGGCTCACGGACCGTGTAACGGCATGTGTCATGCCGTCCGTCAGCTAAACGACCAAGTGGCCCTGGACGAGCCCTTTCATGGACGTGTCTAGTTACATGGGCCGTGTAGGGTCTCGTTCAACCTGTTCCACCTGCATTATTTTACATAGTTTGCTTTAAATTTTTAAGTTATATATGTTCTTAAGTGCAATGGCCCTTGATAGACCGGGTGACGCCATTCTTAAGGGTTATTGTCACTTTATAGAATAGGGGAAGTCTGAGTACCCGTTAGTGTGTCAACCTGCATGTGAAATAATTTCTAACGTGTATTCCTTTGTGGCGCTTGCAGGTACTATGGGTCCATAATGCAACTTAGTCAGAAGCAGTGATAGGGACGAGCCTGTGTCACGCCTCCATGACTCCCTAATTGTATCATCTAGTAATCAGTCTGGGAGTGACTCAGGTGATGACTCCTCCATTGGGTCTGAAGTTCACTATAGAGGCAATGTCTCCCCCCACTCTCCTCATGCTACACGGGCCTATGCATCAGGCCGTTGCAGAGCACCCCAGTCTGAAGAAAGGGCCCCTTCCACTAGAGCTGAGGAGGAGGCAGCTGCCCCGGAATAGGAGAACACTTCAGACCAGGATGAGCAGGGGCAAACTCTAGAGGCTATAGGTCATGATACTGAAGAGCAGGAGAATGAGGTCAAACTTCCAGACAGTGATGACGAGGCTATTATTTTGCAGTCTCCCGAACAACAGATCCTAAAAGTGCTAGGGCATTTATTGTCTTTCTGAGGGGTCGGTGGATAGCCTCAGGCGCTAAGGATATCTACACTAACAGATTTACAAAAGGTTTTGTGGGGTGAGGGGGGTTTAAACAATGACCGGTCCTTTTGGAGGTTCGGGTTATCACTGAACAACTTGATAGAGTTTCGGACATTAGAGATACTTTTAATTCATATAAGTTCGGTTGGATGGCACAAACACCAAGGTACTACGGGCCTGGCATTTTGTAGAGTTCTATTCCAACTATGCCGCTAGCCTCCTGAACTCAGTGAAGGGTACCTAATTAAGAAAGGTGACAGGTCGCCCTTACGTGGTCACCGAGGTCAGATGTAACGATGCCTGGTACATGAGTGAATATATCAGAAAGCACTATCAACCAGTTCCTATTTGGGCTAGAGTACCAAGCTCCTCCAGATGCCTAGTTTACGGATATACATATGCAGATTATGGATGGGATGTGGATGTCTAATTCGACATATAGTGTTGCACTGTTGGGATGGATCGTAGAGCGAATAACCATTCAGGGAGCAGAGGCACCTTGGGTTATAGACCCTAAGTGTCCCATCGCCAAAGCATCGTTGACATTTGCTGCAAAGTTTTAGTAGTCGGTGGTGCGGGCCAGGTTGCAGCCTATAGGAAATGATAACCTACTCCAGCCTTCGCATGCTTCTCTGATAGCATGCCTGATGTACAGATATGGAGTAAATGTGGGTCAAATTATTACTTTCGAGATGCGGGACCAAACTTTATCTAAGAGAGCTGGCATGCCCTTCCCGTGCCTTGTTCGTGCCCTTTGCAAACAGGTCAGTGTCCCCACTACTCATTTTTGGGACAAGAAGATAGCTCCCAAGGGCATAGCCAACATTGCCCTGATTAAGGATGTCCAAAACCCGCTCATGAGTAGCAAAATACGTTCACTCGAGGGGCCATCGAACTTCTCATCCGCACCTCCACAACAACTTACCATTTGAGGACCACATCACCGCCCCACCATCAGGCATGACTTCTGAGAAACCCGAGGGTAGTGGTGCAGCTCCTCCAATTCAGCAAGTGTATGGATATATCCCTTATGAATTTTTTATCAGATTGGTGGCAGACATGTAGCAGACATATGCTATTATTGACCAAATTGTAGAGAGGATTTCACAGGTGGTCCAGTCTCATTCGCAGCAGGTGGTAGACCAATGTAACGAAGCTCTTCTGAGCCAAATCACCACCCTGCAAAGCCAAGTAAGCACGTTGGAGGGATACTTCCATAGCATGTTCGAGAGTATGACTGGGATGAAATAAGGATCCGGTACAGATAGTGAATGTCATGAAGGCTTAGATTGCTAAGTTGACTGCACAATACTAGGCCCCTGCACCAGCCCCTCCTTCTCCAAAGTCGTGAATGAACCTATTCAATGTCCCCATGACAGCGACTTTGAATGAGAAATGGGGTGTTCCACCAGCCCCATCTGAGGCACCCGTTCCACCTACGAAGATGCTCAGGAGGAAGGACAAGGGTAAGCATCATAGTCACCAAAAGAGTCCTCCCCGTGACCCACAGAAGGAAGAAGACCGGCAGATGTGTGAGGTCGCCAGGGCCTAGCGCCAAGCAACAGCTAAACGGGCAGAACGAGAGTAGTTGGCCGCAGAGGCACCATGAGTAGGAGCCTCCGTTAGAACCTTTAGACTGGGTGCTACATATGCTGATGATGATACCCTAAGGGGGTCTGGTCCCACAGACACTAGTGATGCCTAGGGCATCCCAGGTATGCTCTATCCTTTATCTGCTCATTAACTTGTGTTATAGTGTAATGAGGGCACTACACTGTCGTTTTGGAGGGGTTGGGGCATCCTGCCACTTGAGAGTTTTTCTTGCCATGTTTCTTTTCTCTCAAATGTATTATCTAGTAGAATTGGCATGTTTAGTTTGTATTGTTTGTGTAAATATAAGTGTTCACAAAAGTCTAGGGTAGCCCTTGTATTGTTCTTTGTGATGTTCCATGTTAACAATGCTAAGTATATATGTGTTTGCATCTAATCTTGATTAACTTGCATGATTGTGGTAAGTATTATATGTGTATGGTTCGTATTTTGATAAATGAAATAGGCCTATGTGATTTAGTAGCAACTAATGTAGAAGATGTTCCATGTATGTGTGAGCTAATTACATAATTCCGTCGACGTAGTTGTGAGATAGAACTTGCCTTGTTAGTCTCACTAAAATAATTGAACGATTGGATTAGAATGGGATCTTAGGCCGTTGTTTTTGAATAGTCAATTAGCCTAGAAAAATTACCAACTAAAAGATATTGTCGCTTTGAACCAAAAGTTGAGCCTAAATGGACCTTTTCTTTGTAACCACCCAAATTCACCTCCCCAATCTATCTATTGATCTCTATTTTTGCTATGGTCTCTCCAAGGGCACTGTAAGGCTCTGCCTAGGGAAAAACCTAAGTTGAGGGTGGCTTATGTTGGCCTTGGTCCTTTAGAAAGATATTGTGAACTTTGACCCAAGCCAAAGGTTTAAGTTGAGGGTGGCTAGTGCAGGGAGAGTAGAGAAATGAGTGTGGAAAAGAATAAAGTGAAAAAATAAGAAAAAGAAATGGGTTGTGACCATGAGAAAAGCAATGATCAAAAAAGAAAAAGAATAAAAATGAGTGCATGAGCATGGAAATCACTTCCTGTACTATAGAAAGTGGGAAAAATAGAGGCAAGAAAAGTTGGTGACCAAAAAGCAAATGGTTGAGGCGAAGTAAGTGTCTAGGAGATGCTATTTAGTCACTTTAATCCTAAATATACCTCACTCAATCCCGATCCTACGTTACAAGCCGAAAAAGTCCTAATGTGATCCTAAAAAGGCCATTCAAGAGTTAAGGTGGTGAAAATAAGGGCAAGTTCATGAGCGATACGTGTGTGTCAACTAGAAGTCATTTCTAAGAGTGTGTGACTGCATTCCAGTCTCTATTTTACATGCTTACGTTGAGTGTGAGACTTCTTTGTGGTGAGGGCACTATCTTTTGCATTAATTGATTGCTAACTTAACTAGGTTCTCTTTATCCCTGATCATATATGAACTGACCATGCATGCATGATGTTTGCCTTAATCTTTGTGGGTTCGTTTGGGGTTTGAGCACATTCTTAAACTTGTTGGCAGGACATATGTATTGAAAATTGTGGGGGCGATCCATATTATGAATGAGCATTGGTGTTTATGTGTTGTTTGGTTGTGTTGTTGTTGCGTGAGCACAAGCAATCTTTCTAAGTTGAGGGTGTTGATGAGTCGTAGAAGTACAACTCTTTTTAACACTTTAAACAAAGGATTTTTTTGCGTTCTCAAGCAAATTTGTTATTTTGATTTTCATTTTTTGTTGTTTTTCAGGAAAAAGACTAAGGCACGGAGAATGAGAGTACGATGGAAAAATGATGAAAAAGAGTGCAAAGACGAGCAAAAATGGAACCATGTGTGGGCACACCAGGGCCTCCACGGCTCGTGTACATCCATACGGACTGTGACGCCCACAGTGGCCTCACATTTGGCTGTTGGCAGTGGCTATTTGGAAAAGGCAAGTCCCACGGCACGTGTCATGGACCATGGGACGTCAAGCAGGTCATCATGATGCTTGTCAATATGACGTGAAAGGGTAGTCCGTCGAAAGTTGAAAGATTTTGGCCAAGTGGCATGAGACGGCTCATCTCACGGGCTGTTGGGAGGATGACGGGTCGTCTCAAGTCCCGTTTAGGTAACATGAAGGTGACACTATCGAAAAATATGAAAAATAGTCTAGGTGGAGCCAGATGAAGTGTTACACGGACATGTGACCAATCATGGCCCGTGACGTGGAGGCGTGTAAGAGACCAGAGCAAGAAAACATTAGGGAACGTCAGACGGTCTGTCTAATGGACTGCTCACTCCTACACAGACCTCTTGACGGCATGTGAGACAGCAGATGGGATCAATGCAAGTGAGGCTACATGGACCGTTTGACGGTCCATTTACCTTCACACAGACTGTTTAGTGACCCATGTCCATGCCGATAGATTTTTCCTATTTTAATCAGGATTAGGTTTTCTTGATATATAAATAGTTATTTTATTTCATTTTTTCCTTTGTCATGGACGGCTAGAGATAGAAAACAATTGAAAAATATTATTTTGCTTAGAGATTTCACAAGATTTTGGGATTTTGCTTATTGAATTCAAGATTGTAAATTGTGATTTCATCGATCTTCAATAGTAAGTCATTTATTATGAATTCCTTGTATCATTACGAGTTTTCTTCCTTGAATATGTTAGACTAAACCCAGAACTAGAGTGGTGAGAACCATGACAAATTAATAAGACAGGCGAATATGGGGTAAATCTCAGGATTGATTAGCGTATATATCGTAGTAATCTTCACTATAATTTCTTCCTTGGTGAGTCGACACATTAGGTTGGGCCTTTATTCAATATATGCCCGAAATGGATATTTTGATTAGGAAAAGAGTTCTACGACGGAAATTTGAGGTTTTTAACCTAGTCTACGTACTTGAGACCGAAAGGTGAGAGTATTCTGGGATTAACAATAAGGGTTAGTACGTAGACGTTCTGAGACCGAAAAGTGATGAATGATATGCATTTATGAGGGACTGAGAGGTGAATTAGATGTTACATAACTTGTTATATCTTATATACATAATCATGAACGAGCTTACCACTAGATTCAACTATCGCATTAGATGTAATGGGGAACACAATCCTAGCTTCACATAAATTGTTTGAAATCTAGTCGTTCTTGCACTCATTTATTGCTTTAGTTTAGTAAAGTATATTAAAAAACCAGAACCCCCTATTTACTTTATGCACTTTTGTTTGAGAAATAAATATTACATCTGAAAACGGTACTAATAGATATATTCTGATGCATTCCCTGTAGGATTGACCTCAACTCTGGTTAAGTTCTATATTTGATCAACGACCGCTTTAGTATTCCATTTGGAGTGTAAATTTGCGCATGTCAAATTTTGGTGCTGTTGACGGGAAATATGGCAAAGTAATATTCTATTAGTTTCTATTTTCAGTTTGTAATACTAGTCCCTAATTTTACTCTTGTTTCTTGCCTTTGGTTCTTGGTAGGGATCCTGTGTTGCATGCCAAGTACCCGAAGCAAGGGTGAAACACTTATTTACTATGACCCAGAGCTTACTAAATCAATCCGCAGAATGATTGTCCAAGAACGCGATGCAGATAGACTGAGAGAGTTAGCTATGAACCCAGCAGTTGTGGGAAACAATGGTTTTGGTGACAATGATAGTGCTCGAAATGAGGTACCACCGGCAACACCACTTAGACAGGTGCCGCCGCCTAGTGTTAGATCCCAAGTTCCTCAGTCGCCCCAAGCAGTGAATAATGATGAAGAGGGTGCTGGGACCACAAGGGTAATCGTACTTCCCCCCACTGCCCACAGGTGTTAAGTTCATTATCACTAGCATTATGCTGCATACGCTGCAGTTGAAAGGGTTGTTCAGTAGAGTAGCAACAGAGGATGCAAATCTGCCTGTCCTAAACTTTCTGGCATCATGCCAATCATCTGAGATTCCTGGGGTCACTCAGTAGGCAATTAGGTTGCAGTTATTCCCATTGTCTCTTTTTGGTGCGGCAACTAAATGGCTGAATGAGCTTCCACATGATTCTATCCGCACTAAATGGCTGAATGAGCTTCCACATGATTCTATCCGCACTTTGGGAGAGTTAAAGGAGGCATTCTTGGAGAGATTCTTCCTCGTATCAAGACAGTTGAAAATCATAGATGACATCGGGTCTCACAAGTAACTGCCAAATAAAGCATTACATGAGACTTGGGAGAGATTCAAGCAGAAGCTTAAGCAGTTCATCATCTACTCATAGATGAGCATTTGAAGGCAGTCTTCTACAGGTCATGTAACTTTGTGACTAAGCCGATCATTGATGCTCCTTGTTGGGGATCATATATGCCTAGGACTTTCCCAGACGTAGTGGTGATCCTACATCAAGTAGCTAAGAACAACAGGGCATGGTACATTAGAGATGGAGACTGTTCGGAGCTCATCTTTAAGATGACTGTGGAACAACACATAAAGAAGGAGGAATAGGATTAAGAGATGGCCCACATGAAGACCTAACTGGACTTGCTGGCAAAACAGTTCTTAAATGGAGGCACATAAAAAGTAAACACTGTAGACACAACGCCTAGGTACGATGATCAAGGGTATAATTATGATGAAGAGGCAAACTTCTTATGCAACCAGGGGGATTACCAGCCATTCAATGCTTGTAACTAAGGTCGGAACTATGGTCATGATCAGAGCTATAAAGGTAACTAGCAGAACAGAGATGGTTATAAGAACCATGAGCGTCATAATGAGGGTAGTGGAACCTCCAAATTAGAAGAGATGATGGCAAAAGTGCTTGACAAAGTTGAGTCCACTGAGGTAGGGATTTGAGATATAAAAGGGGAGATGAGCAATGTTTGACAGTTAGTCGACTCGCATTTCACCTCAATCAATCAAGTAGAGAAGCAAATGGGGCAATTATCACCAACCATGAATTAGAGAAAAGCTGGGTCACTACCGAGCGACACTATTTAAAACCCATAAAATGACAGTCATTGCATGGCAGTGACCACGAGTAGCAGTAAAGTACTATTTGATCCTATTATACCTAGTAATGCAGGTCGGGATGATGCTAAAAGCAAGATGTCTGACCTCGTGGAGGTGCATTTTGATGAGTTGACTGAAGAAGCTTAGATGACACCAGCAAAGCTTGAGGTTGCTGAGGAGCCTGAGACAACAACAGTAGTGACCCAACCTCTGCCAGCCATTCCTAAACCACCGGCACCATTCCCATAGAGGTTGTATAAGAAGGTTGAAGATGGCAAGTTTCAGAAGTTCTTATTTATGCTAAAAGAGATTTCACTATATCCCTCTAGTGGAGGCAGTTGAGCAGATATCGGGTTACGCTAAGTTCATGAAAGACTTAGTGACTAAAAAGAGGACAGCCACGATCGAGCCGGCAAAAAATCTCCATCACTGTAATGCCATTTCCACAAGATCTCTCGTAGAAAAGAAGGAAGATCTGGGAGCTTTCACTATCCCATGTACCATTGGAGCATTTGATTTCCTAATAGCTCTATGTGATCTGAGTGCCAGCATCAACTTGATGTCGCTGGCTGTTTACAGACAGCTGGGCTTAGGAGCCCCACATCCACTATAATGCGGCTACTCATGGCAGATAGATTGGTAAAGTGGCCTGTGGGGATTCTATGTGATGTGCTGGTTCGTGTGGGCCAATTTATTTTTCCTTCGGACTTCGTTATTCTGGACTACCAGGTGGATTTTGATGTTCCCATCATCCTTGGGAGACCATTTTTGTCTGCTGGCGAGGCATTAGTAGACGTAGAGCGAGGAGAGCTGACTTTCAGACTTAACAAGGAAGAGGTGAAGTTTAATGTGTGTGCTACAATGAAGAGAGCTAAAGAGGTGGTGGTGATTTCTATCCTAGATGTTAAAGATGATTGTCTTTCTGAGATCCCACTTGAGGAAACAATAAGTGTAGACACAGTAGCAGCGGTGTTTATGAACTTCCCAGATGATGGTATTAGCGGGTATGCAGACACTGTGAACCAGGCCATTTCTCCCCAGAAAATTAGACTTAGACCTACAAAATAGGCCACACCGCCAGCTAAACCATCCATTGAAGAGCCTCTAGTTGTGGAGCTCAAGGAGCTACCCCAGCACGTTATGTATGTATTTTTGGGTATTGATAACAGTCTTCCTATGATTGTAGCTGCAGATCTTCATGAAAACCAGGTGGAGGGATTGTTGGGGGTCCTTCAAAAGTTTAAGCAAGCTATTGGTTGGATCATTGCGGATATCATAGAGAATCCCCCGGGGATAAGCACGCACAAGATCAAATTGGAGGATAATTGTGTGCCCAGTATTGAGCACCAGTGCAAGCTGAACCCACCTATGCAAGAGGTGGTAAAAAAGGAGATCATCAAGTGGCTGGATTCTGGGGTGATTTACCCTATTTCTGACAGCAAGTGGGTCAGTCCAGTGTAGTTTATCCTGAAGAAAGGGGGCATGACAGTGATTGACAACGACAAAAAAGAGCTGGTCCCGCTGAGACATGTGATTGGATGGTGAGTGTGCATGGACTACCGGAAGCTGAATAAATGGACCTTGAAGGAACATTTCCCCATGCCCTTCATGGAACAGATGTTAGACTTGCTGGCAGGTAGAGCGTGGTACTACTTCTTGGACGGGTACTCAGGCTACAATTAGATATCCATAGCGCTGGAGGAGCGGGAGAAGACTAATTTCACTTGCTTGTATGGGACTTTTGCTTTCAGAAGGATGACCTTCGGGCTGTGCTATACCCCAGCCACCTTCCAACGCTGTATGATGTCAATCTTTTCTGATATGGTTGAAGACACCCTCGAGGTACTTATGGATGACTTCTCTGCAGTTTCGATACATGTCTGTTGAATCTTAGTAGGGCACTACAACATTATAAAAAGGGTAACTTGGTGCTAAATTTGGAGAAGTTCCACTTCATGGTCAAAGAGGAGATAGTTCTTGGCCATAAGATTTCTGAGAAGGGCATAGAAGTGGATAAGGCGAAGATCAAGGTGATTTAGAAACTACCGCCTCCTATATCTGTGAAGGGAGTCCAGAGTTACCTTGGGCATGCAGGTTTCTACCAATGATTTATCAAAGACATCTCCAATATCGCACATCCTTTGTGCAAGCTATTGGAGAAGGATGCAAGGTTCCACTTTGATGATAGTTGCAAGCATGTCTTTGAGACTCTAAAGCAAAGTTAATTTCCTCTCCTGTGGTGGTTGCACCTAATTGGACTGCCCCATTTGAGGTGATGTGTGATGTAAGAAAAACTATTATAGGTGTTGTGCTCGGAAAGAAGCGCAACACGATTTTCCACCCCATATACTACGCTAGCAAGACCCTCAATGATGCTCAAAAGAATTATACAATGACTGACCAAGAATTGTTGCCTGGCATTTGATAAGCTCTAAGTATACTTATTGGGCACCGAATCAATAGTGCACACCGACCATGCGGCTTTGAGATACCTCTTGGCAAAAAAAGATGCTAAGTTGTGGTTGATCAGATAGGTTCTCCTGCTGTAGGAGTTTGACTTCGAAGTCCTAGATAGAAAAGGATCTGAGAACCAAGTAGCAGACCACTTGTCCAAATTAGAGGATAATTCAAGACTGAAGGATTGTTTGAACATCAATGATTCCTTTCCAGATGAGCAGGTATTGGCAGCTTCTGTTGGCCTCATTCCTTGGTTTGCTGATTTTGCTAACCTTCAGGTGAGCGATATTATGCTAAAGGGCCTTAATCCTCCCCAGAGAAAAATGTTTCTTTTTTATGTGCGCAGGTACTTTTGGGATCACCCACACTTGTTTAAAACATGTGCTGATAGGGTTATCAGGCGGTGCATTCCAGAAGCATAGATGTAGAGTATAATGGAGGCCTGTCACTCATCCGCAGCGGGGGGTCACCATGGTGGGGCCAGAACGACGAAGAAGTTTCTCCAATGTGGGAACTACTGGACTACCATATATAAAGATGCCCATGACTTGTTGTTTGGATGTGATCAGTGCCAGTAACAGGGTAACATCTCAAAGCGCCAAGAGAGCTGCCCATTACCCCTATTCTTAAGGTAGAGATTTTTGACGTCTGGGGCAGTGACTTCACGGGGCCATTTGTGAGTTCTTATGGAATGATGTACATCCTGGTGGTGGTGGACTACATCTCCAAATGGGTGGAGGTGGTGGCATTACCAAATAATGAGAGTAAGAGTGTTATCCAATTTCTGAGGCGGAACATCTTTTCCAGATTTGGGACACCCAGAACTATCATTAGTGACGGGGATTCTCACTTCTGCAATAAGGTTTTCTGTGCGGTGCTAGCAAAATATGGAGTATGACAACACAAGGTTGCCATATCTTATCACTCGCAGACTAGTGGACAGGTTGAAGTGCTAAACAGAGAGATCAAGGAAATCCTAACCAAGCCTGTGAATGCTACTCGGACACATTGGGCGAGGAAGCTAGACGATGGACTTTGGGCCTATAGGACAACTTACAAGACACTCATTGCTATGTCTCCATATATGTTGGTGTTTCGTAAAGCCTGTCATCTTCCCGTGGAGTTGGAGCACAAGGAACTTTGGGCTTTGAAGAAGCTCAACATGAATTAGGAGGAGGCTACTGACTTGAGACTTGACCATCTCAATGAGTTGGATGAGTTTCGCCTCCACGCGTGTGAGAGTGCAGCGCTATACAAATAGAGGATGAAGGTCTAGCATGACAAACATATTGCCCAATGGAGCTTTGGTGTTGGTGACAAGGTCTTGCTGTACAATTCCATGTTGAGACTCCTCCCAGGTAAACTCAAGTCAAGGTGGTCTGGCCCGAACACGATTAGCCAAGTCTTTCCCTATGGTGCAATTGAGCTAGAAGCAGAAAATGGGGATCGGTTCAAGGTGAATAGGTAGAGAATGAAGCAATATGTGGGTGCAGTGGAAGAAGAGCTCCTTAACGAAGTCTGAGTAGTCAAGATAATATGTCGTACCGCGACGTTAAATCAAGTGCTCCATGGGAGGCAACCCATGCATTGTGATTATTAAAAAAAAGAACGTTTTAATTTATATGTCATGCATGTCTTGTTTATGATTTGTGTTTTCAGTTTAATACAAGTGCTATTTGGAAGTTCGTGAGTACATCTATGGGGGAGGACATGACTAAGGCCGAAATAGCCAAGAATCTTCTTGAATTAAGCCCCACGTTCGCCCACATGCGTCGTCTAGAAGAAGACAGACCGTTCATAAGTCCGTGTAAAGTGACACACTTGCCCCAGCTGAGTCATATCGAAATCATGTAAGTGTCAACACACTGTTCAGTACATGGAACGTTGGAGCTTTAACAGGCCGTTATCTTAGTCGTCAGGTGTTCGCACATGGGAGCCTTTCAACTTTGCCCAGAAAATGACAAAAAGGTGTGACGTGAGGACCAACAGCCGACCAAATAGACCGTGATGCATGTCATGGCCCGTGTGGCCATCCGTGGAGGTGACGTCGCCGAAGAACAAAATAGGTGCATGCTTATTTGCTCATGTATGGTGGGACGGATGGTCCAAACGGACCGTGCAAGGTGTCACGCCTTGTGTGACGAACCATTATGAAGCACATGTAGAAAACAACGCCAAGTGTTGATAGACAAATGATGAAACGGGCAGTTAGACTTGTCATGGGCCGTTAAGCCACCCATGGAGATCTCGTCACCTAGTGTCAAATAAGGTAAGTTCCAACATTTTCCAAGTGAGGTGAGATGGGCGGTCCAAACGGACCATTCCACGTGGAACGGGCCGTGTGGCCGTCCGTGTGGAGGAGAGAGAAACGGTCAACTAGGTTGACCAAGGCATTTTAAATACCCTTATTTGGTCCCAACAACCCACTTCAAGATCCCCATGCTCTCTCTACTCTCACGACTCTCTCTCTCTTGTTCTCAACTTCTCTCTTAAACCCCCAACAAGTTCTATCATTTTTGTGATGATTCGTGAATTAATCACACAATTCGTAACTTAATCTAAGTGTGGGTCTCAAGTGATTCAAGCAAGTCATCTTCCCTATTATTGCTCCTTAAAGTAAGAACTCAATTTCTCTATTTTCTAGTTTTGATTATAGTGCTTGCATGTGTAGATCTTAGTCAAAGATTAGTTCTTTCTTGATTTAAAGCATCATAATTTACATTATTGATGTTGGGCGTGTATGTGTTGGTCAAAACCATCATTGTTGAGCTCTTAAGGTCTAAACCATGAAAAGTGATGATTTTTGTTGTTTTTTGACATAACTTTTAGGGAAATTGCCTTTTATATGCTATTGTGTTGAGGTAATCATGTTCAAAATGGGATGAAATGGCATTAACTTGTGTGTATATGCATATAGAGTTGAAGAGTGGGTGAAGGGGGGTCGGATGGCTGGTTTAACGGCCCGTGTCGTGGCCCACAAATCGTGTAATGGCCAGTGTCGTGCCTCCATCAGCTCAACGACCAAATGGCCCTGGAGGATCCCTTTCACGGACCGTGTCTCATTAGACGGGCCGTGTAGGGTCTCGTTCACTCTGTACCACCTGCATTATTTTACATAGGTTCCTTTTTATTATTAAGTTATATATGTTCTTAAGTACAATGGCCCAATAATAGACCGGGTGACACCATTCTTAAAGGTGATTGTCACTTTTATGGCACAGGGGAAGTCTGAGTACCCGTTAGTGCATTAAGCTGCGTGTGTAAAATGAGTGCATAAGCACGTAAATCACCTTCTGTACTATAGACAGTGGGAAAAATGGGGCCAATAAAAGTTGGTGGCCAAAAAGATAATGGTTGAGGCGAAGTAAGTGTCTGGAAGAGGCCGTTTAGTCACTTTAATCCTAAATATACCTCACTCGAGCCTGAGCCTATGTTACAAGCCAAAAATGTCCTAATGTAATCCTAAAAAGGCCATTCAAGAGTTAAGGTGGTGAAAATAAAGGTAAGTTTATGATCAATAATATGTGTCCACTGGAAGTCATCTCTGAGAATGAGTGACTACATTACAGTCTTTGTTTTACATGCTTACGTTAAGTGTGATACTTCTTTATGGTGAGGGCACTATCTTTTGCATTAATTGATTGCTAACTAAACTTGGTTCTCTTTATTCCTGATCATATGTGAACTGACCATGCATGCATGATGTTTGTCTTAATCTTTGTGGGTCTGTTTGGGGTGTGAGCACATTCTTAAACTTGTTACTAAGACATGTATTGAAAATTGCGGGAACGATCCATATTCTGAGTAAGGACTGTTGTTTATGCATTATTTGGTTGAGTCGTTGTTGCTTGCAGATAAGCAATCGTTCTAAGTTGAGGTTGTTGATGAGTCATAAAAATATGACTCTTTTTAACACTTTAAACAAAGGATTTTTTCGCGTTCTCAAGCAAATTTGTTGTGTTGATTTTTGTTTTTTGTTGTTTTTTAGGAAAAAGACCATGGCATCGAGAAATGAGAGTACGATGGAAAAAAGGATGACAAAAGAGTGCAAAGAGGAGCAAAACTGGAACCAAGTGTGGGCAAACGGGGGCCTACACGGCTCGAGTAGATCCACATGGACCGTGAGGCCCACCTTAGCCTTAAACTTGGCTGCTGGCAGTGGCTATTTGGCGAAAGCAAGTCACGCGGCACATGTCACGGATTGTGGGACGTCAAACGGGTTGTCATGATGCTCGTCAAAGTGACGTGAAGGGTTAGTCCATCGAAAGTTGAAAGATTTTGGCCAAGTCGCACGAGACGACATGTCTCATGGGACATTGGGAGGATGACGGGCCATCCCAAGTCCCGTCTAGGTGATCTGTAGGTGACACCATCAAAAATCAAGCAAAATAGTCTAAGTGGAGCCAGACGAAGAGTTACACAGACCGTGTGACCAATCACGACCCGTGACATGGAGGCGTGTAAGGCATCAGACCGAGAAAATGTTAAGGCACATCAGACAGTCCATTTAATGGACCGTTAACTCCTACACGGACCGTTTGACGGCACATGAGGCTACACGGACTGTTTGACGGTCCATTTACCTTCACACGGACCGTTTGGTGACCCGCGTCCATGCCGACAGATTTTTCCTATTTTAATTGGGATTAGGTTTTCTTGATATAAAACTAGTTATTTTATTGCATTTTTACTTAGTCTTGGATGGCTAGAGATAGAAAACATTGAAAAATATTATTTTCTTAGAGATTTCACAAGATTTTGGGATTTTACTTATCGAATTCAAGATTATAACTTGTGGATTCATCGATTCTTCAATAGTAAGTCATTTATTATGAATTCCTTGTATCATTAAGAGTTTTCTTCCTTGAATTTGTTAAGCTAAACCCACAATCTGGGTTGTGGGAATTATGAAAAATCAATAAGATAGGCGAATATGGGGTAAATCTCGGGATTGATTAACGTATATATAGTCGTAATCTTCATTATAATTTCTTCCTCGATGAGTCGACGCATTAGGGTAGGCCTTCATTCAATACATTCTCGAAAGTGATGTTTTGATTAGGAAAAGAGTTCTACGATAGAAATTAGAGGTTTTTAACCTAGTCTAAGTACTTAAGATTGAAAGGTGAGAGTATTCTGGGATTAAAAACAAGGGTTAGTAGGTTGACGTTCTGAGACTAAAAGGTGATGAATGATATGCATTTTAGAGGGACAGAGAGGTGAATTAGATGTTACATAACTTGCTTGATCTTATGTACGTAATTATGGACGAGTTTACCACTAGATTCGGTTATCGCATTAGATGTCATGGAAGACACAATCCTAGCTTTGCATAAATTGTTTGAAATCTAATTGTTCTTGGACTCATTTATTGCTTTAGTTTAGTAAAGTAGTTTAAGAAACCAAAACTCCCTATTTACTTTATGCACTTTTGTTTCAAGAATAGATATTACATTTGAAAATGGTGATAATAAATATATTCTAACGCATTCCATATGAGATCGACCTCAACTCAAGTTGAGTTCTATATTTGATCAACCACCACTTTACTATTCCATTTGGAGTGTAAATTTGGGCATATCAAGGTAGTGATTTTTGACGTCGGGGCATCGACTTCATGAGCCCATTTATGAGTTTGTATGGAATGAAGTACATCCTAGTGGCGGCGGACCATGTCTCCAAATGGGTGGAGGCAATTACATTGCCAAACATTGAGAGCAAGAGTGTTGTCCAATTTCTTAGGCGGAACATCTTTTCCAGATTTGGGACACCCAGAACTATCATTAGTGATGGGGGTTCTCACTTCTGTAATAAGGTTTTCCCTACAGTGCTAGCAAAATAGGGAGTATGACAGCACAAGGTTGCCACACCTTATCATCTGCAGACTAGTGGGCAAGTTGATGTGTTGAACAGAGAGATCAAGGAAATCCTGACCAAGTCTGTGAATGTTACCCGAACGGATTGGGCAAGAAAGCTAGATGACGCACTTTGGGCCTATGAGATAGCTTACAAGATACCCATTGGTATGTCCCCATGTCAGTTGGTGTTTGGTAAAGCCTTTCATTTACCCGTGGAGTTAGACCACAATGCACTTTGGGCTTTAAAGAAGCTTAATATGAATTGGGAGTAGGCTATTGACTTGAGACTTGATCAGCTCAATGAGTTGGATGAGTTTCGCCTCCACGTGTATGAGAGTGTAGCACTGTACAAATAGAGGATGAAGGTCAAACATGACAAACATATTGCCGACCGGAGGTTTGGTGTTGGTGACAAGGTCTTACAGTACAGCACCATGTTGAGACTCTTCTCAGATAAGACCATGTCAAGGTAGTCTGACCTGTACACGATTAGCCAAGTGTCTCCCCATGGTGGGATTGAGCTAGAAATAGAAAACGGGGATCGACTCATGGTGAATGGGCACAGAGTGAAGAAATACTTGGGTACAGCAGAAGAAACCTCACTCAATGAGGTCTTGTTCCTTGAAGAAGTCTTAGTAGTCAAGCATTGCCTGGCTTTATATGCGTTGGTATGACCATTGTTGAGTTCTTAGGTCTTACCAAGGAAAGTGATGATTTTGGGTGATTTTTGGCATGCTTTTTGGGGAAATTGACTTGTATAGGCTATTGTGTTGATTGAATCATGATTGAGTGGGGTGAAGTTGAATGATGTGTGTTTGAGCATTATAAGTCGATATTTGGTCAAAGGGGGGTCGGACAGCCGTTTACACTGACCGTGTCATGTTCCACGGACCTTGTAACGACCAGTGCCACGCTGTCTGCCAAGCCATACATCATGTTCCCTCTGACGCGCCCTTTCACGGACCATGTCTCGTTGTCGTGTAGGGTCTTGTTGACCCTATTCCATCTGCATTAGTTTACTTAAATTGTTTTTTACTTTTTAATCCACATATGTTTTAAAGTGCAATGGCCCTATGATAGACCGGGTGACGTTAATCTTAAGGGTTATTGTCACTTTTATGGCACCGGGGAAGTATGAGTACTTGTTAGTGCGTCAACCTGCATGTGCAATAATTTCCAACAAAGTGTGTTCCTTGGTGGCACTTGCAGGTACTATGGGTCCATGTCGTAGCTTAGGTAGACGGAGTGATAGGGATGAGCCTATGTCATGCCTCTATGACTCCCCAACTGTATCATCTAGCAATCAAGTTGGGAGTGACCCAGGCGATGGCTCCTCCAGTGGGTCTGAAGTTCGGTATACAGGCAATGTCTCCCCTCACTCTCCCCTTACCACGCGTGCCCGTGCATCAGGCTATCGCAGAGCCCCCCAGTCTTAAGACAAAGTTCCTTCCATGGGAGTTGAGGAGGTAGAAGATGCCCCGAAACAAGAGGATAACACTTCGGCCCAGGACGAGTAGGGGAAAATTTCGGAGGCTAAGGGTCACAATACTGAGGAGCAGGCAAATGAGGTCGAACTCTGGGATAGTGATAACAATGCTACTCATTTTACACTCTCCAGGACAACGGACCCCGAAACTGCCAAGGTACTTATTGTCTTTCGGAGAGGCCAGTGGACAGTCCCAAGCGCTAAGGATATCTACACTAATGGATTTACCAAAGGTTCCAGGGGGTTTAAACAGCGGCCTGTCATTCCGAAGGTTCGAGTCATCACTGAACAACTTGAAAGAGTGCCGGAAATTAGAGATACTTTTAACTCATATAAGTTCGGTTGGATAGCTCAACCACTTGGGTAATATGGACCCGCCATTATGGAAGAGTTCTACTCCAACTATGCCAGTAGACTACTGAACTCTGTGGAGGGTACCCAGTTCAGGAAGGTGAAGAGACAAGTCGCACTTACTAGGTCCCTGTGGTCACATGTGATGGTGCGTGGTACACGAGTGAATATCTTACAAACAACCATCAATCGATTCCTATTTGGGCTAGATTACCAAGCTCCTACAGATGCCCAATTCTTGGATAAACATATGCAGATTATGGATGTGGTGTGGATGTCTGATTCGTTATCTAGGGCTGCACTGTTTGGATGGGTCACAAAACGAATATCCATTCAGGGGGCAGAAGCACTTTGGGTTACAGACCCCAAGTGTCCTATCGCCAAAGCGTCGTTGATATTTGTTGCCAAGTTTTGGTGGTCGATGGTGCGGGCCAGGTTTTGGCCTATAGGAAATGACAATCTACTCCAACCGTCACATGCGTCTCTAATAACATCCCTGATGTCCGGATACGGAGTAAATGTGGGCCGAATTATTGCTTTTGAGATGTAGGATCGAGCTTTATCTGAGAGAGCTGGCATGCCCTTCCCGTGCCTAGTTCATGCCCTTTGCAAACAAGCCAATGTTCCTACTACTCATTTTTTGGATGAGAAAATAGTTCCCAAGGGTGTAGCCAACATTGCCCTGATTAAAAATGTCCAAAACCTTTCTTTTTATTTGGTTGTGAGAATAGAAACAAAGTTTATCTTTTATTGTAGTTAATCTTTGGTTTTGTAAAAAAAAAAAAAAGAAGATAATAGTTATTAGGAGTGTTATTTATAATCTTACATGAAGTTTTTATACTTTTCTTTAGACAGATCATGTAGTTTGTATAACCCATCCTCAGAGAAAGTGTAAAGAAATATAAGCAATGAAAAAATTTTGAAGCACAGAAAGAATGCATTTCATATTTAAGAAAAGATATTCTAGTTTTTCTTTTACTAAGAGTTAAAAATATAATATCATATAATTTGTATGTCTATATTTTTGTAACGTTATGCAATATCATTCTTTATAGTTACTATGAAATTTAATATGAATATTATCAATTTGTATGTTTTCATATTATTTATATGTGTGTGTATATGCGCTTTTGCTGATCTAATTTGTGGTCATAATTAAGGTTTTAATAACTAGAACTGAAGGGAGCCTTGGAGTAATTGGTAAAGTTGTTATCATGTGACCAAAATGGTGACATCATCTAGCAGAAATGCAAGGTAAGGCTACGTATAATGGACCCTTGTGGTCGGGCCCTTCTCCGAAAGTGCACTTGGCTTGCCTGTTTTTTGTAATAATTAGAATATCAATTAGCGAAGAAAAAATTTGGTTGCTGAAAAAAGGTACAACGACAAGATTTTTGTGGTCATTAAAGCATTTTTAACAACCAGATTTAATTCGGTCGCTAAACTTTTAACGACGGAGCTTTTAACGACCGGATTTTCGCTGATCATTATTGACTAATTATGACCGGATTAATACTTTTAGCGACGGAATTTCCCCTCGTTAAAGACCTATTTTCTTGTAGTGAAAGAGGTACGAATATCGCTTTTCCATGCCTACTCTAGCTTCCCGAGAACCACTTTCGACTTGACAATTCTTCCCATGGGGCTTGACGAACTCTACATCCTCATCAATCAACTCCTTCAACCCTTCCCTCCATTACCTCCACCGGGACTTCTTTCTTAGTCAACTTATCCTCCACAACACCTATAATCTCAAAGAGCTCTATAGAACTATAATCACCAACACATCCCCTCAACTTAAAAACATGAAAAACTGGACAAACCATAACCACATCCCTAGGTCATTCCACCCTTATGCAACTTTACCAACTTCCACCTACATTCTATAAGGACTCACAACCCTAAACTCATTTGTCAACCTTAATCATACATAGACAACTTGGTACCATAAACCACCATCTCCACCTTGGGAGACAATCTCCACTTTACCCTCTTTCACCCAACATCTCCAACTCTAATAAGGCAAAATCAAGGGTTTGCTTAAACTAGACCTCTCCAACCAAAGAAGATTCAAAACCATTAAGAATGCTACACTATCATAGTCAACTTCTCCTAACCTAAGTGGTCACCTCTTGCTGCCATCAACAACATTTGCTAGGCTACCCATAGACACCCTACTTAGAGCATTGACCACGATATTCTCACCGGGGAAAATAATGCATACTCATATCATAATATTTAAGGAGTTCTAACCACCTTCTTGTTGTCCTCAACTCACACCTACCATATTTAGCAATAACCTCTCATCTCTCAAGACTTCCAACACTACCCAAAAGGGTTCACAAGCTCTAAATAAATCATTATTCCACCACTAGAGACCACCACAAACATGTCAAAGTAGGGTTTGAAGGCCTTATTCATGAAATCCACAAACCTAGCCAGTGCATAAGTCAACCAACAACTCCAACAATACTCAAATGCTCACCCTAGACTGGAAAGACAATTAGGAATATCACCTACCCCATTCTCACTTGCGGACAAAACCTGAACCAAGGATCAAGCTTAAAGAAGTGACTGACCCATTGTAGTTGACCAAATAAATCGACCATCCTTAACCATCATATCACAATTTTACGGGTCCTACACTCATTGAAAGCATGCTATGCAAGTAGGCAAACCACCTCAAGACCTCTAATCGAACAAACTAAGTCCAACCAAAATCACAAGACAAGACCCTATGCCATACGAACATGAATAACCCCTAAACCCTTCTAGCAACAATAGACTCATATAACCATACCCTACTAGCAATAAAAGGAACAATTAAAGGAAAAGCAACCCCCAGAACTATCAAAGCATCCACAACAACATCAAGAAAAGCCTTTGACATACCGGTAGAAACCTTGGGTGTTCCATACCCTCCATAATCCCCTTGATCAGCCTAGACAACTTGTTCTAAAAGGTCAACCACCCTTGTACCTCTTTCATGCATATAGACAATTAACTAGCTTGTTACCCACTTCGCAACATCCATAACAAGCATTGGTCTTCCTAAAGCATGGGGCACCATGGCTCTTTCCACACCTTTGACACTTGGGGTTAGTCATCCCACCATTGTTGTCTTCACATTGAACCCTTCTTCTTCCTCCCTTTGGGGTTACCGGGCAATCCCTCCTCTTATACCCCTTTCACTACAATGGAAACAAGCATTGGTGCCCTTCAAACATAGGCCTCTATGAACCTTATCACATGTTGGGCACATAGCTGTAACACCCCACACCTTACAATACTAGTACAATGCAAAGGAAACATGACATGATTTGGGCAAATTGACGTTAAATTTTAAAAGTGCTTGAATCTCGTGTTAATGGGCTATATGTGCATCTAACGCTTAAGGGGATCGAGGGTATACATGTTTTGTATTGAATTAAGGCGATTACGACCTTAAATGAAGTAAAATAATTGAGGTGCTTGTAGGACTTAGTAAGCAAGTAGGTGAATCACCTACTTGCTTAGCTCAAAATCGCGAACTAAACGGAGACGAAGCTCAACGTCGAATTTGTCCAAGTTTGATTATGAATAAATTCCGTGTTAAGAGTGTAACGTTGGGCCACGAATTAGCATCATAAGGGGAATATATGTTAAGTCCAAGAAGTATAGTAAAAAGGGCCCAAAGATAATGCAAAACCCTTAACAATTTGGGCCCAAACCAAGAAGAACAAAATCTAAAAATTTGGCAGCCCAAGTCCATAAAGTTGGTGCTCTAAAAAGGCCGAACTTTGATGGCCAAGCTGGTGTGTAAGCTACTTGATAGTGTGTGGTACATGTTGGTCAATAATTTAAGGTAAATTCGGCCAAATCC
>JAPFFP010051789.1:0-30478 GCA_026153255.1 Solanum medicagineum
TAGCAACCCGAGAGGTTGCTATTGTTTCCTCCCTTCTCCATTTTTTTCTAAGTGTTGCAAGCTTTGTCTTCAACAAGTGAAGCCACCCACACATGTATATATATAGGGGAAAGGTCCCCACAAGAACCACTCAAAATTTGACACATGCACAAGACCCCACAACAAATTTTAATTCTTAAGTGACACAAGTTAGAATAAGTGTACATTTGATCCCAAACTTTTCCAAATTGAACCAATTAAGGACTTACGGGTCTTAACTCACGGGTTATAAATTACGGGTTCTAACACTCAGCCTATCTAATTTAGATGTCATATGATAGGTAACTCCTGAATCTACTATCCACCCTTCTTCCTCAGTTTCATTCTCAATTACAGACGAAGTATTAGGAATGGTGATTATACCTGCCATATTCTCCGGTGCTCCTTTTGAACTTGAGCTTACCTCTTCCTTGTCCAGCATCTGAATGATTCTATTGCATTTTCTTGGAGTGACTGTAGGTTGAGTATTAAGTGCATTGACAAACTCAATTTTTTTCCCTTTAGCGACATATGCAAATTCATCAATTCTATTTGTCTCACTTCTGTTAGCAGCTACATGATTTACCATATCTTGTTATTTAGTAGTTTGATTAACCTGGCCAAGTACTGGTCTTGACTTCTTCTTAAATTTCCAATCACGAGGATAGCCAGTTAACCTATAATAATGTTTCCTAACATGACCCTGGAGCTTACAGTAATCACATATCTGATCCCAATTTTTCTTCTTAAACTAAAATTGCTTTGCAACACTAGGTAAGGGATTCATCATTAAGATATAACTACGTACATGACCGTAAACCTCATTTAGTCCCATTAAGAAAGCAAATAGGCACAGACAAACTAAGTGATCTACATAAACTCTAGATTTTTCAAATTGACATGAAGGAAGAGGAATCAAAACATCATATTCATCCCACAACAAATGACACTTCGAGAAGTAAGCTGAAACAGTCAAATTACCTTATTTAATTGTGCATAACTCCCTGTTCAATTGATATCCTCTCGGTCCATCAACCTTATCAAACCTTTCCTTCGGATCTACCAAGACATTGTTGCATCTGCCGTATAAACAATTATTCATCTTGTATTTTAATAACAGGGCAGAATATAGAGTCTAAAGAAAAATACATTCAAAAATCTAAGTCCACAGTATTTACTGCGTGTCCTTAAGAAATTTAATCCCCTCACAGTACTCGAAGTTTGTGGATTATTTTCTCTTAGGATAACACATATTAATAATTATAGAGTAGTAGTACCTCAAAGGCCAGTAATCTTCACCAAACTCAATTGATTCACATAGAATCAAAACTTTATTTGGTGAGAAAATATATGCTGAAGAAGTGAACATTTCATATCTGGAAAATGCAAAAAAGGTCTATATTTATAGCCAACATTGGACATGAATTCACCTACTCAGAATAGTCTTATCTGTTTAAAACAGGCATGGTGACCTTTGGGAATGAAGGTATTTGTTCAAAGGAACAGTTTTACGCGTGAATTTTAAAAGATAGTTAAACTAACTAATTTTGTGTATTTAATTATTACTTAATCCATAATTAATTTTACTAATAAATAATTTATACATTAAATAATTAACTAATAATACACAAAAGAACATATCAGAAAAGGAAAATTTTGAGATTGGTTCAATATATTTTATCAAAAAGAATTTATCAATTAATTACATCATTTACTGAAGCCAAGCTTGGCGAGCGACGACGACGACGGGGCGAGGAGATCTCCTCTACTTGACTCTTTAAGAGTTAGAGGAAGTATTTCCTAGTATAAGTAAAAACTTTCCCTCTGTTTTACCACTGAGGGAGACATGACTCTCCATTTCCCTTTACTTGGTTAACCCACATTTTTCTTATTCTTTCAACATTTATTTCTCGATTCACTGTAAGGACTCGGATGATGTACGACCTTATTGGAGCTTAGAAATTTTGGGTTCGGATAGGTTTGGACCAAGTGACAATCCATGGGAGGCCTTACGGTCCGTGTGAGGCTATAAGGAATGTGTGAAGCCTCCTTGAAGTGACCCTTGGCCTTATGAAGGGTGTGAGGGCTTGGTCTGGAGTTTTAGACAAAGTCATACCACACTTGGACCTCGCACGGGCCGTGCGAGACATAAGGACCGTGTGTTTGATGTATGGTGTCATTGGGCTTGAGACTCCATATTTTTGAGCTTAAGTAAAGTGGTACGACCAAGTATACAGTCCGTACAAGGTGGTACGTGAGACGCCCCCAAAAAAGTGCCTCAGAAATGCCCATAATCGTAATTTTCATATATCTCAAATCCGGGCATGATATCGAATATCCAACTTTATATTCGTGATCAGAGGATAAAATTGAGTGGAAAATGGGTATAACCCCAATTTTAGAGGACCTGTAGCGAAAAATAATTTTCACAAATTTGCGATTTCCAGAGAGCGTCTGCGCCCTGGCCGTGGTGCGCCAGGGGCATGGAGATGTACATTTTTCCCAGTTTTCTTATTTCGGTCCAAGAGCATTGGAGTCATAGCCTCATGCCCACTTATGTATAAAAACACCTATACTTAGCCATTTTTCAACTCTATATCACTAAAGACCCTCTCTAACACTTAGCCATATATATCATCCAATGTCAAATGTCCCAAGCTTAATTCCGGATCTCAAGAACTCTTTCAAGATTCAAGTCTCCTTCAAGACTACATCAAGAAAACCCAAGTTTGAGGTATGTGAGTTTCAACCATTGAGTCCTTTCACCCATGGTGTCCAACCTTCCTTTTTATGAAAATTGCATGTTTTCAAGTTGGATTATCTATAGATATCTCTTATTATGAATTTTTATTATAAACCTTGTTGGGGTTTTATGAAATATTGATTGACTATGCAGATTTTGAGTTATGAAACTATGATCTATTATGAGATTTGATGATGGATTTCAAGGTATCTTACATGAGGATTTTACTATGTGTTGGTGGGCTGATTTACATTGAGTTTTCACATATTATTACACTCTTGAATTGCATGATTTTGAACTAGCATTACATCCTACCTAAAGTTTTTGATAGAATGTCTTGTTAAGGATTCTTAAGTTATTGATGATCTATTACATGATTTATGAGTCAAGGGACTTTATGATGATTAAGGGATGGTATGTATGTATTGATTCAATGAAAGGTATCTATGGTGTTGCAAGTAGCAATCACCTTGTAGAGGGGGTGAAATGTCTCAATCACCATGTTAAGGGGGTAGCATGCCTCACCACCTTGTTGAGGGGGTGGCATGCCTCAATCACCTTATTGAGAGGGTGACATACCTCAATCACCTTGTTGAGGGGGTGACATGCCTCGATCACCTTACAAAGGGGTGACATGCCTTTGATTCCAAGTAGTAGCTCGCTTGATCTATGTTGTTTAAGGACTCTTTCAACACATGTACTATAATCTATGCAAGTTGAATGCTTTACAAACATGTTTTACTTCTAACATTGATCATGCATGCTTTATTGATATTATACTATCCGTTGCTTATAATTATGCATTTTGACTATGTCGGCTTATGTCTTGTTGCATTGTGTCCTACATACTAAGTACTTTCAAACGTACTAATGCATACTCTATGCCTACATGATATTACTATGTAGGAACCGGCGCACCTCTCGATCATCCTTCACGTGTCTAGTTAGGTGCCTTGGAGATAAGCTTTGGTGAGTCCTCAAGTCTGAGGACGCTATCTATGTTACTCTTGATATTTGACTATTTGTATGTTGGACTCTTGATACTATGAGGGTGAGCTCGGAAAGTGTCTTGGTCCTCGCTCCAATCTATGCTAGAGGTGTTGTTGGAACAATTGATGTACTTATGCTATGAGCTTGACTCTTGAGTATTTTATGAGTATCAAAGACTCCCCTTATTTATATCTCTTTTGTTGTTTATTTTGTTGCATGACCAAGGATGTGTAAATGATATAATAAGAGGCTTGTTTGGTGTCCTTTCTGGTTCCTATTTGCCAGTCACGTTAGGCCCTAGGCTTAGATCATGACAGTATGGTCCGTATGGCTTCTAGAGTGCAATTTTTCTAAGTATAGAATCACTGTCTCAGAATTTCGTCGTAGAGAAATTTCTAAGTGTAGTGGTAAGGGCAAGCATACGGACCGTGTGGCCTTGTATGTTCTGTGTAGCCCCTCCGTATGGATGTTTCGTTGAAAAATTTTAGATTTGAGATTACTATTTTAGACCTTTTTCAAGTTTATTTTTTCCAAGTGTTGGATCACGGAGATGTATACAGTCCATATACCATGTCACATACCATAAAGTACTCCATGAGATGGAAATTTCAAATTTTTTCAGCTCATTTCATTAATGATGTTTTTGTAATTATGGTTTATCCTAAGGATCTTTTATGACCTTTGATGCTACCTAAGGACTTTCAAATGACCTATACCTCATTCCTTTATTCAAAATCATTCTTTATACTTAGAATTATATTGAACCTCTTAAGAACACTCTCTCAAAGGACTCTTGGGAATCAAGAGAAGACTCATTCTTCTTCAAATTTCTTCTGGAAATTTCTTCATTAGCTAAGTTATATAGGATTGATTCTTAGTCCCTTTCAACCAAGAAGACTCAAACTCTTTTCACTTGGATTTCATGAATTATGCTTACTTTAAATATGAGTTTTAAGATTATGATTTAATAAATTCAATTGAAGTATGAGCTATGCTTATTTGTTGATTTTAAGTTTACTCAAGCCCTTATATGTTGAATTAATTAAGCATTATAAAGAGTTGAATATGCATTGTCCCTTTAAAGTTTTATTTAAGTATGGGTAATCTAAATTATGATTTGAATGTTGATTTTACTTATGGATTTACTTGAGTTTCATATTGAATTGTTGATTTAAGATTGAATCTATATTACCCAAGCTATTCTCACATCATTCATGGCATATGCATTCATGAGCATTGGAATTTATAAAAATTATGAAATGGGTTAAGCCCAATTATGTTTATATATATGATTTTGATAATATTATGGTTATAAGAAGAATGTGATCACATAAATATCTATTGTTATTGACTCTTTAAGCATATTGGGTGCTTGCACCATATTGTTAAATGAATGATCTATTCCTATGCATGAGAAATATGGATTGAATTGTGATTTGGCTTTTCAACCCATGAATGAATAATTATAAGGAATGTTTGGCTTTGAAGCCTAAATGTTCATCGAAACGATTTGAAATGACTATTGACTCTTTTGAAACCATGTATATGTATATGGGGGATGTTGACTTAGCAGTGAATGGATTGGGGGTGTCAGGGCTATCCCCAAGGGTCCTCTTCCTTTCCTTGAACTATGTGCTAACATAGTAATTGTATCATTATCAAGGGAAATGGAAATCCCTTTCGAAATGACCAGGTTGTTAGGAAGGTAGCCATCACACCGAAATGACTAGGTTGTAAGGTATGACGTATATTACGTTTGGCAAGTAATCTTCTCTCACTCGATGGGAGCTCAACATCGGGCACATTCATGTAATAGCTTGCATGAGTTTGAGATGTCAATTATGGTCCCATCCCCTCTATATCTGAGCATTGTGCTCTTCATGCATCATGAATGTCATGGCATATTGTTATATTACTCTTCTTTGGGTATATATCTCTTCATATATTATGTGCACTTGCCATCTAACATTGAATGCAGATTTGGTAAGTCATATGCATTGTATGCTCACATGCTTAGTATATTCTAGCATATTAACACATACTTTTGGCCTACATGATCTAACCATTTAGGGACAGAGGAGTACATTCATCTACCCTACGATGTCTAGCTTGGATCTTGAGATTTACCTATTGTGATGAGTCTTATCTTCCAAGGACAAGCCACCATTCTTCTACCTATGATCTTTTACTTATGTTATTTACTTTGAATGTCAGCCAGGGTATGTCTTGGCCCCCATCCTACCTTATTACTAGAGGCATTGTTGGACATCTTGTAAACTCCTTTACGTTTATGCTTATGGGTTTAGTTGCCTATTGGATATTGTTATGTGGATTGGCTATGAGTAATGTGATATGTCTATATGTTATGATGTGAAAGATCTTAAGTCCCAAATTGCCCTCATAGAGTGAGTCATACTTACCCTTCCCTTAATATTTATGTGTACTACGTGTTATGTGATTCTATGTTATACCCTTTCCTTGTGATATCCTCATAGCCAAAGTCTTATTTATCGTCCCTTAGAACTACGTATTTGCTATTTGAATACGCTTCCGAACCAATAATGTGAATTTGTATACTCTTAGGCTTGTCTGGGGACTCTCAGGTTCCTATTCGCCATGTCACTCCTAGGACCTTTGTTCTGGTCATAACAAGCTTGGTATTAAGAGCACTAGGTTTGTAGATTATTCTTGGAGTCTAAAATTCTGCATCGAGTAAAGTCCTATTCATGGCTGTGAAGTACACCATGCATATGAATGAGAGGCTATGATGATGTTCTAGGAATTGTCTCACTTTTTCATGTCTTATGTTGTGCTATGGATCGTATGTTTGGTTTTCTTATCTTGATGGTGTCCTTGCTATATTACAAAAAATGCTTCGAGGAAGAGCTCCCCTACCAAGACCGGCCCCAACTATTGAGGGTCAAGCACCTCAACGGCCTATGAAGAGCCTATCTCTAATGGTAAATTCTGTACAACCTTTGCTATACTTGCCCAATTGGTGACTTCTCAAACTAGGCAGGCTAATTCTCTAGAGATCCCACTCCGGCCTGTAAGGTGAGGGATTTCACCCGGATGAACCCTCTAGAGTTTTGTAGATCAAAGGCTGATGAGGATGCTCAGGAGTTCATTGAAAAGATGACTAAGATGTTGATTGTTATGGGGTCACTTATGAGGAATAAGCTGAGTTGGCAGCTTATCATTTGAAAGATATGGCTCAGGTGTGGTACAACCAATGATCGATGGAGAGAGTTTGTGGTAATGAGGTTAATTAGGAAGAGTTCAAGTTTGTATTTCTGGATCGTTTCTTCCTACTTGAGCTTAGGGAAGCCAAGGTGACTTAGTTTATTAACCTCAAACAGGGTGGTATGAGTGTGAGGGACTATGCCCTCAAGTTCACAAAGCTTTCCAAGTATACCGCTACACTTGTGGTTGACCCACATGCAAGAATGATTATGTTCATCTCTGGTATCTCTGACTTGCTTGTGAAGGAATGTTGTACTTCTATGCTTATTCAGGATATGGACATCTCTAGGCTCATGGTATATGCTGAACAGATAGAAGGGGAAAATCTTAAGGAGAAGAGGGTGCATGACCCTAAGAGGGCCCGTTATGATGGTGGGTTTTCTAGCTACAAGCGTGGTGGTTATTGTCGTTTCTAATAGGTTTAAAATTCCAATGCTTGGGTTGCAAATGCTGGGGTGTCTCCTCCCAAGGAATTGGTTGGTGGTGGACCGTGGTTGCCCAAGGGTCATGATGTGGAAAGAATCATATGGGTACTTGTTGGAAGGAGAGGAGTGCATGCTATGGATGTGACAAGAACCACAAGGTTACTGAATATCCTAAGAATGCCTAGAGAGGTCAAGGTGTAAGTTCAAGGTGGCCAAGGCTAACAAAGAGCTCCCTAAGGTGTTTCCCCAAGGAATAACAGGTTCTATGCTTTGCAAGTTCTATAGGAAGTGGACGAAGCTCCGGATGTTATGAATTGTATGTTAAGAGTCTTTGATTTTATGCTTATGCTTTGCTTGACCCGGGTGCAAATTTTTCTTTTGTGACTTCTCTATTGACTGTTAAGTTGGGTTTGAGTCCCAAAATCTTAAAGGAACCCTTTTCAGTTTATACCCCTATGGGTGAATCGGTTGTTGCTCATAGGGTTTATCAGGGTTGCCTCGTTTCTGTGTTGTATAAAGTCTTTCTGCATGATCTTATGGAACTTGAGATGTTTGATTTTGATGTGATTCTCGAGATGGATTGGTTGCATGCCTCATATGCCTCTATAGATTGTAGAACCTGAAAAGTCAAGTTCCAACTTCTGAATAAGCCTGTTCTTAAATGGAATGACAGTAACTCTACTATTAAAGATCAGTTTATTCCAACCTCAAAGCTTGAAAGATGATTTCTAAGGGGTGTATTTATCATATTGTAAGGGTCAAGGATGTAGAGTCTGAGCCACTTACTCTTGATTCGGTTCTTGTGGTGAATGAGTTTTTGAATGTGTTTCCCGAAGACTTGTCCAATATTCCTACCGAAAGGGAGGTAGACATTGGCATATATCTTCTTTCGGATACTCAACCTATCTCTATTCCTCCTTACCACATGGGATTAGCTGAATTGAAGCAGTTAAAGGATCAGTTGAAGGATTTGTTGGATAAAGGTCTTATTAGGCCAAGTATATCTCCATGGGGTGCTCTGGTGTTGTTTGTAGGAAAGAAAGGTGGATTTCTTCAGATATGCATTGATATAGGTAATTGAATAAAGTAACCATCAAGAATGAGTATCTGTTGCCAAGATTGCCGACTTGTTTGATCAACTTCAAGGGGCCACCCATTTCTCAAAGATTGACCTCCATTCCGGTTACCATGAGTGGAAGATTAGGGAGTGTGACATTCCCAAGATGGCTTTACGACTAGGTATAGGCATTTTGAATTTGTGGTGATGTCGTTTGGTTTGACTAATGCTCCAACCGTGTTTATGGATCTTATGAATCGGGTGTTCAAGTCATTCGTTAACAGTTCTGTTGTTGTCTTCGTTGATGATATTCTTATTTATTTCCGATGTGGGTGGGAGCATATGGATCATTTGAGGTTGGTTCTTCAAACTTTGAGGGAGAAGAAGTTGTATAGATTAATAAACATGAGTTTTGGTTGGGTCAGGTAGCATTTCTTGGCCATGTTGTGTCTGATGATAGCATTAAGGTTGACTCGAATATGACGGAGGCCACGAAGAATTAGCCTAGACCATTGACTCCTTTGGATATTCGAAGTGTTCTTAGGTTGGCTAGCTATTATAGAATGTTTGTTGAAGGGTTCTCATCTATCACGACCCAAGCTTAGGGCCTAGACGTGACACGGCGAATGGGGAACCCAAAGGTACCCCAAACAAGCCTCTTAGCATATCACTCACACATCCTTGGTTGCGGAAGCAATTAAACAACAACCAAGAGAATGAAATTATGATAAAGGGGCTAAGGAAGTCTTTTATAACATAAAAGCATTCAAGAGTCAAGACGATTCAAAGCTCAAAGCATCATTACATAACTTGTCCAACAACACCTTTAAGGTTAGATTCGAGCGGGGGCCAAGACAACTTTCTGGGCTCACCCTTTAGTATCAAAGTGCAACATAAAGAGATAACATGCATGAAAGAGCGAAGCTAGTGTCCCTGAAGTTGAGGATTCACCAATTACTTATCTTCAGGAAAACCAACTAGTTACGAGGAAGAGGATGATAAAATGGGGTTTCAGTTCCTACATGGTAACATCATGTAGGCATAGAGTTTGCGTTAGTACGTTTGAATGTAGTAACTATGTAGGATACAATGCAACAAGGGGTAGGAATCATAATCAAAATGCATTATTATAAGCAACGAATAACATAGTACCAATATGACATGTATGATCGATGTTTGAAATAAAATATGCGTGTATAGAACGTACTACATATGTAGGAAGAGACCATCATTATAGACCAAGCAAACTAGTACTTGGAATACAAGCCCTACCACCCCCTTAGAAGACGACTGAGGTACCTACCCTTCATTTGGTAGAACGGGCCTACCATTGCCCGAGCGAGGCGATTGGAGTACATTAGACCTTGAATAATTCAAGAATCCATAGCCGGACATTTTGTCAAACACTTGGCTAGTGTGTAATGCTGGTACAAAATCATGCAATTCATGAGTGAAATCATGTGAGAAAAATCAATGTAAAACTACCCACCAACACTTGGTAATACCCTCATGCAATATACATAAAAAACCCCTCATAAAATCTCATAATAGATCATGGCTCAAAACATGCTTAAACAGTCACATCTTATGAAACCTCAACATAGTTTTTCTTCAAATTCATAATAAGTAATACCCATAAGTAAATCAACTTAAAACATGCAATTTACATGAAAAGGAAGACTGGGAACCATAGATGAAAGGACCTAATGGTTGAAATCCACATATCTCAACTTTAGAGGTTTACTTGATGAAGATTGGAATGAGAACTTGAAGCTTGAATGAAACCCTTGAGATCCGGAATGAATTGGGACACTTGAATTTGGGCGTAATATTTGTCTTAGTGTTAGAGAGGGTTTTGGGGAATGTCTTCTATGATATGGAGTTGAAAAATGACTAAGTATAGGTGTTTTTATGCATAGGAAGACTTAGGCCTAAGACCCCAAAGCCTTGGAACGAAACAGAAAAATTGGCAGCAAAATACACATCTCCGCGATGGCTCTGCATCACGGAGTAAACATGCACCTTCTCTGGAAATAAATTTTTTGCGCAATTCATTTTTTATTACAGGTCTTCAAAAATTCGGGTTATACCCATTCTCCACTCAATTTTTCCCCCTAAACAAGAATATGAAGTCAGATTTTCGATACCACGCATGAATTTTGAGATATATGAAATTTTCAATTATAGGCATTTCCGAGGCACATTTTCGAGCACTCTTTTGGGCCGTTTCAATATCTACCCCTTGGGAACATTCGTCCTCGAATGTCAAAGAAACAGATATGAGTGAAATAATCAAGATGAGTTTAGCCCACACATGAATGAAACAAATGCATTAAAACATCATTTCAAAAATCTCAACATGAGTGTCAAAATTACCATAAACTTGCCAACATAAACATGATCGGATGCAAAATGACATAAGGGTTGAAACTTAAGACTTGAAATCATATAGGGGACTTAAATGAGTACCTTAGGCTTGAGTAGAATAGATTAGACAAGGATACCGCTTTTGCATGTCCGCCTCGTCTTCGCATGTGGCTCTTTCAACTTGTTGGTTACTCCAAAGGACTTTAATGAAAGCTACATCCTTGTTCCTCAACCTCTTCACTTTCCTATCCAAAATTTCTACCGGAACGTCTTTATATGTCAAATTGTCTTCAATAACTTCCACAACATCAAGAGGCACAGTAGTACTTGGGACACCACACGCTTCCTTAACATAGACACATGGAAGACCGGATGAACCATACTCATGTCATTAGGCAATGCCGACCCATAGGCCAATTTACCAATCCTTCTCAATACTTTATAGGGACCTACAAATGTTGGACTCAATTTACCCTTGTCACCAAAACGAACCACACCTTTCATGGGTGACACCTTCAAATAGACCCAATCACCAACCTTAAATTCAAGATCCCTTCTCCTCACATCAGCATAGGACTTTCGACGACTTTGGGTTGTTTTCAACCTTTCTCTTATCAACCTCACCTTCTCCATGGCTTCCATGACCAGATCGGGACCCAACAAGGCCATCATCCCAACCTCAAACCATCCAACATGGGACCTAAAACATCTACTATAGAGAGCCTCAAAAGGAGCCATATCAATGCTAGAATCATAACTATTATTATAAGCAAACTCAATGAGTAGAAGATGCTCATGTCATCTATCCTTAAACTTTAAAACACAAGCTCTAAGCATATCCTCAAGAGTTTGGATAGTTCTTTCGTCTTTGCCATCCATTTGAGGGTGAAAAGTTGTACTAAGCTTAACCTTGGTACCAAGACCTCCTTGGAAGACCTCGAAAAGTGAGAAGTGAATTGAGCACCATGATCTGATATGATAGACAAAGGCACTCCATGCAATCTAACCAACTCATGAATGTATAACCTAGCATAATCCTTGGCTCCATAAGTTTTCTTAACCGGTAGGAAATGAGTCGACTTTGTCATTCTATCAATCACAACCCAAATAGAATCAAAACCCTTTCTAGTCTTAGGCAACCCAACTACAAAATGTATGTTGATTCCCTCCTACTTCCAAGTAGGAATCTCTATATCTTGGGTTAGGCCCCCCGGCCTTTGATGTTGGGCTTTAATTTGTTGGCAATTATGACAACCAGATACAAACTTAGCAATGTCTTTCTTCATACCTCCCTACTAAAACACTTCCTCAAATCTCTATACATCTTTGTAGAACTGGGTTGAATAGAGTAGGAAGAATTATGGGCCTCATCAAGAATCTTCTCTCTCAAGTCATCAACACAAGACACATACAATCTACCTTGGTACCCAAGGTTACCATCTTCCCCTTGGGAGAAAACCTCCACCTTATGATCTCTCACCAAAGCCTTCAATTCTAATAAGGCGGGGTCAAGATCTTGCTTTGCCTACACCTTATAAATCAAGGAAGATTTAGAACCATCAATAACCACTACCCTACCAGTGTCAAGCTCTTCCAACTTAAATCCCAATCTAGACAACCGATGGACCTCTCTAGCCATTATCAACATGAGCTACACTACCCATAGACACCCTACTCAAAGCATCGACCACAACATTAGCCTTACCGGGGTGATAATGCACACTCATATCATAATCCTTAAGAAGCTCTAACCACATTCATTGTCTCAAGTTGAAATCTTTTTGGGTGAACACATATTGGAGATTCTTATGATAGTTAAACACATCAACATGCACCCCACACAAATAATGATGCCAAGTTTTCAAAGCAAATACCATGGCAGTCAATTCAAGATCATGGGTAGGATAATTCTTTTCATGCACCTTAAGTTGCCTAGAGGCATAGGCTATCACCTTACCATTTTGCATCAAAACACAACCCAAACTAATCCTTGAAGCATCAAAATACAGAACAAACCCTTCCAACCCTTCCAGTAGAGACAAGATAGGACCAGAGACAAGCTTATCCTTCAACGTTTGGAAACTCTTTTCATACTTATCGGTCCACACAAATTTTGCGTTCTTTTAGGTGAATTTAGTCATAGGAGAAGCAATAGAAGAGAACCCATTAACAAACCTCTGGAGTAACCCGCTAAACCCAAGAAATTTCTACATAACCTAGGAAGACAACCTATTTCAACCAAAACTCACATTTCTCATATTTAGCATACAACTTCTCTTCCCTAAACTTTTGCAACACCACCCTCAGGTGATTTGCATGCTCCTCCTCACTATGGGAATAAATTAAAATATCATCAATGAAAACTATCACAAATAAATCAAGGAAGGGTTTAAAGACCCTATTCATAAGATTCATGAAGATAGCCGGTGCATTAGTCAACCCGAAGGACATAACCACAAACTCATAGTCACCATTCCTAGTCTAGAAGGTTGTCTTGGGAATGTCATACTCCCTCACTTTCACTTGGTGATACCCAGACTGAAGATCAATCTTAGAGAAGTGACTAGTCCCTTGAAGTTGGTCAAAAATATCATCAATCCTTGGTAGAGGATACTTATTCTTTATGGTGACCCTATTAAGTTGTCGGTAGTCAATGCACATTCTAAGAGTACCATTCTTCTTCTTTACAAACAACATCGGTGCACCCCAAGATAATTGGCTAGACCTAATAAAACCCTTCTCCAATAAATCACTCAATTGCTTCTTCAACTCCAACTTCCCCGGGGCCATACGGTAAGGGGGAATAAAGGGTTGAGTATCGGGAAGGAGGTCTATAACAAAGTCTATTTCCCTTTTGGGTGGAACACCAGGAAGCTCCTTAGGATAGACATCAAGAAACTCATTAACCAGTGAAATCGACCCTATAGGAAGGACCTTGGACTCTACATCCCTAACCATCACAAGATGATAGAGACACCCCTTAGAGATCAACTTTTGGGCTTTAATGTAAGAAATGAATCTACCTTTGACTATCACATCATGACTCTCCCACTCAAGAACGGGTTCATTAGGGAATTGGAACCTACGAGTTCTACAATCAATAGAGGCTTAATATGCATGCAACCAATCCATCCCAAGAATGACATCTAAATCCACCATATCCAACTCAACAAAATCACACGACAATATTTTATGCAAAAAGAAAATGGGACAATTTCCATAAACCCTCATAGTAATAATGGATGCACCAACGGGAGTAGACACCTCATAAGGTTCACACAACAATTTGGGATCAACATGAAACTTTTTGCAACAAAAGAAGTAACAAAAAGAAAGAATGGAACTCAGGTCTATCAATGCATACATATCAAAATCAAAGACTTTTAATATATCGGTGACGACATCAGGTACCTCATCTATCCCTTGCCTCCCTTGAAGGGCATAGAACTGATTTTGCCTTGGAGCTCCCCCTTGTTGGC
Source organism: Solanum medicagineum (assembly GCA_026153255.1). Lineage (NCBI taxonomy): Eukaryota > Viridiplantae > Streptophyta > Magnoliopsida > Solanales > Solanaceae > Solanum > Solanum medicagineum. The sequence goes on from JAPFFP010051789.1 coordinate 14,323, forward strand.
CTCCTCTTCCCCTAGGAACCGCATTTGCACCTTGTTGACGAACATCTCTACCCTTTTTCGGATTACAAGGACAATCCATCATCTTATGCCTCACTTCTCCACAACCATGACAAGAATTAGTATCCCTCAAGCATGGGCCACTATGAACCTTACCACATTTTGGACACATAACATTAGGCACCACACTACCATCACCTTGGACCCTTGGGTTGTCATTGGCAAACCTTCTATTAGGAGCATTGGAAGATCCTTGGCCTTGATGAAACCGAACACCCTTGTGACCTTGGAACTTTCCCTCAAATTGGGCCTTCTTGGACTTACTACCTCTTCTCTTTCTCAATGTTTCCCCCTCTAATTGCTCGAAATAAGTCATGAAGTGGGACAAGTCCATATCACAAAACAACATGGCGGCACAACACTCCTCATTCACCAAATCGGATACACCCATCACAAACTTGTTTATTCTAGACCTCGGCTCGGCTACCAATTGTGGATCATATTTAAAGAGTTGGTTGAACTTGAGGGCATACTCCCTCACACTCATGGACCCCTACTTCAAATTCTTGAATTCCTTTCCATCATTTTGGCCTCCCTTAGCTCAAGAGGGAAGAACTGGTTGAGAAACACCGCCTTAAACTCCTCCTAAAGGATCACATTATTGTTCACCTTCTCCACATTACTCCTTTGAGTTGGTAAGCCACCAACTCCGCCTTTTCCTCCGATCTAACCCCCATAATAGATAACACTTTGTATATCTCATCAATAAATTCTTGAGGGTCGTCATCCACTTTAGAGCCATGGAACTCTGGTGGGTTCATCCTCATAAAATCGCTCACCCTAGATGTTGGAGTAGGAGCATGGGGGGCTTAGACCCCTTGGTTAATTTGATTAGTCATGGCTTGAGGTAGCATGGTGATAGCATCCCAGAACTTTTCATGAGTCGATTGTTCTTCGAGTGTATGGGCTCGTCTTCCTCTTGTGTTAGGCATGATCTAAAAATGCCAAAGAACATTCATTAGAGAAGGAATCCATAATCTCTATAGCATGACATAGACCATAAAGAAGGGAAATATTTTTAAAGCCCCACATCTACTTACTCATAATCATGGTGCACTTCACAACTATGAATAAGACTCCAATCGAAGCGGTGCGTTGGATGCCGAGGACCATTAGTAACCTAGTGCTCTGACACCAAGTTTTTCACGACCAAGCCTAGGTTCTAGACGTGAGATGGCGGATGGGAAACCCAAAGGGACCCCAAACAAGTCTCTTAACATATCATTCACACATCCTTGGTTGAGCAAGTAATTAAACAACAATCAAGAGAATGAAACAAGTATAAAAGGGCTAAGGAAGGCTTTTATAACATAAAAGCATTCAAGGGTCAATAGGAGTCAAAGCTCAAAGCATGATTACATAACTTGTCCAACAACACCTATAAGCTTAGATTCGAGCGGGGGCTAAGACAACTTTCCAGGCTCACCCTTCAGTATCAAAGTGCAACATAAAGAGATAAAGAGAGTGAAAGAGCAAAGATGGTGTCCCCGAACTTGAGGATTCACCAGTAGCTTATCTTCAAGAAAACCAACTAGCCACGAGGAGAAGGATGATCAAATGGGGCTCCGGTTCCTACATGGTAACATCATGTAGGCATACAGTATGAGTTAGTATGTTTGAATGTACTAAGTATGTAGGATGCAACACAACAAGGAGTTGGAAACATAATCAAAATGCATAATTATAAGCAATGAATAGCATTGTGACAATATGGAATGTATGATCGATGCTTGAAGTAAAACATACTTGTGTAGAACATACTACATGCGTAGGAAGAGACCACCATTATAAACCAAGCAAACTAGTACTTGGAATCCAAGGCCTACCCCCCTCACCGAGAAGGCGATTGAGGTACCTACCCCTCAATTGGTAGCACGGGCCTACCACCGCCCGAACGAGACGATTGGAGTACATATCCTCCAACATGGTAGTAAGGGCATACCGCCCCCCGACAAGGTGATTGAGGTGAATACCCCTCAACATGGTAGTTTAGGCCCACCACCCCTCGAACGAGGTGATTTAGGTATATACTCCCAACTTGGTATTTCGAGCCTACCACCCCCTGAATGAGGTGATTGAAGCGTATCACCCCCCCCCAATTGGGTATAGTCAACTTGAAACACTATAGGTACTTTCCATGAAATTAATATACACATAGATTTCTTTAATCATTATAAAGTCACTTAACTCATATGTCATGCATTAGACCTTTAATAACTCAAGAATTTATAACTGAATATTTTATTAAACACTTGGTAGGTGTGTAATTCTAGTACAAAATCATGCAATTCAAGAGTAAAATCATGTGAGAAAAATCAATGTAAAATCACCCGCCAATACTTGGTAATGCCCTCATACAATATACATCAAAACCCCTAATCAAATCTCATAATAGATCATAGATTCATAACTCAAAACATGCTTAAACAATCACATCTTATGAAACCTGAACATAGTTTGTATTCAAATTCATAATAAGTAATACCCCTAAGTAAAACCAAGTTAAAAACATGTAATTTATATGAAAAGGAAAATTAGGCACCATGGGTGAAAGGACCCAATGGTTGAAACTCACATGCCTTAACTTTGGAGGTTTCCTTGATGACGATTAGAATGAGAACTTGAAGTTTGAATGAAATCCTTGAGATCCGAAATGAATTGGGACACTTGAATTTTGGTGAAATATTTATCTAAGTGTTAGAGAGGGTTTTGGGGAATGTCTTCTATGATATGGAGTTGAAAAATGACTAATTATACGTGTTTTTACGCATAGGAAGGTTTAGGACCAAGACCCCAAAGCCTTGGACCGAAATAGAAAAATTGGTAGCAAAATACACATGGAGCCATCGCGGAGCAAACACACATCCTCTCTGGAAATGAAATTTTTTTGAAATTCACTTTTCACTACGAGTCTTCAAAAATTTGGATTGTACCTATTTCCCACTCATTTTTGCCCCCTGAATTAGAATATGAAGTTGGATTTTTGATACCATGCATGGGTTTTGCGATATATGAAATTTACGATTATGGGCATTTTCGAGGCACAATTTTTTTGGGCACTCTTTGGAATCGTTTCATCATCTATTGCATCTCCATTGACCAAGTTGACTCAAAAGAAAGATATGTTCCTATGGTTGAAGGAGTGTGAGAAGAGTTTTCTAACTTTGAAGGATCAGCTTACATTGACTCCTGTATTGACCTTACCAGATGGCTTAAGTAGGTTTGTGGTGTATTATGGTGCTTCTTGGATTGGGTTGGATTTTGTACTTATGCAACAAGGTAAAGTGATAGCTTATGCATCAAGGCAATTGAAGGTGCATGAGTGTAAATACCCGAGTCATGACCTTATGTTAGTGGCGGTGGTGTTTGCTTTAAAGATTCGAAGACACTATTTGTATCAGGTGCATGTTGATGTTTTCACCGATCACAAGAGCTTGCAATATGTGTTCACTCAAAGGGATCTTAACTTGACGTGACACCCTAGAAATTTTTGAAACTGAAACAGGTCATCAGACCTAGTTCTGTGAGAAGGTTTATAAGTCGTAGTCTGGAGTACGACCCATAGACCAAGTCGTAAAAGGTGTTCCAGAGTTGAAAATTTTTGGTGAAGTATAGAAGAGGTTTTACGAGAGGGAACATGACCCGTAACCCATTCCAGGAGTCGTCTGTCAAATCGTGAAATAAGGTTTAGAAACCTATACTTTTATCCAGGCTATACGAGAGGGAACACGATTCAAAACATGTTCCATGAGTTATCTGATAGGTCGTAAAATGAGAATCAGAAATTGACAATTTTGCTCTGCTTTCCATGAGAGAGGACGACGACCTATAACCTATGTCACGTGTCGTAAAAAGGATTTCGTGGTCTACTTCAACAATTTTTCTTGAGTGGTAATTTTGTTTTTTCCTATTCTTCTTAATTAAAACCCACAATGTTTTGGACTTGCTTTAGACCCCTTATCAGTATCCTAAGGTTATTACTCCTAAAAAATACTTAGAAGCTTCAAAAAGCATCCAAGAATGCAAAGCTAGGGTTCCAAGCATGTGAGTAAGAGATTCTTTGAGAAGTTGATTATTCTTCTATTTCCAGATATGTAAAGCTAACCTAAAATTTGGAATATCTCTTCCATGTGCCCCATACCCTAAATTCATGGAGCTGTGAGTGAGTTGAATCTCCAATGTATGTTTCTTCAAGGTTTTCTTAAGTCCTAATGCACGTCTACATTATTTTGCATGAATTGCTATTTTTATGAATTAAATACTTGAAATAGATGATTTTAACAATACTACATGAACCCTAGCATGAATTCTTTTTATTTTTACAAATTGCATTTAATTGAGCATACATGAGTATGATTTGAGCCTAGAGAGCCTATGAAATCTCTAAATGCTTTAACTGCACTTTTGCTTCCTGAATGTTATGAGTTAGAATGATGCATGATAGGGTCTCTATGAATCAAGAACTGAACCTTAAAAGAATTTAAGTAAAGAGTCAATAGTTGATGTGATGATTTGAGTTGACAAATGTCCAAATGAGACTAGTTCATTAAGAATGATTATCTTATGATTATTGAGTCTTGGGAGGAGTATCGAGTACAAAAATTAGTAAGATTATGCCCAACTTGACTCATTAACTAAGTCGCCAAACATAGGAGAGGATTGGAGCTGTTACGTTGGATGTTTCTCATGATAGGTCCTTAAAATAATATAAGACTTGATTGATTAGGATCCACTATAGGTCGATTCATTCTTTACCCTAGAAAGTACTGAATGACTATGGCAACATCAGTGAAATTGTTGTACAATCACTAACTCATAAGTGATTGTTGTCAGATAAGAGAAACTTCCAGATAGGTTCCTAATTGATAGTGCTCTGAGTTGATTGGATCGCATTGATTTGGATTGGTATTGATGGGTCATTATCTAATCTTTGTTCTTGCTTTAGATAGACATTTGGCATTTTGATTGAGCATCGATGAGTTTTGTTATTCTATTTATAGCTGTTCCACTCAACTATTTTACATACTCGTACATTCCACATACTGATGTCCATTTGGGCCTGCATCTTTTCATGATGTTGTGACATGTGTTAGAAATTATCAGCACGTGCATCATTGAGGATTTAATCGCATCCAGTTGATTGGTGAGTCCTCCGCTACTTCCAAAGGATGCCCATTTAGATTTAATTTAGCTTGAGTTAGTACTTTATTTCCTTTAATTTGGGTAGTCATGGCCTGTCATGATACTATCCAGACAACTTAGTTAGACGCTTCTTAGACTAGATTTGGGATTGATGACTTGGATATTGCATGGCAAGTTTCTTTCATACTAGTCCTATTGATTATTATGAATATCTTTATTTGAGATTGTCCACCTTTAGTCATCTTTAGTGTTCCGCTAATATGATAGTTGTTGATTCAATGAATGTGATGAGGAAAAGTGGTTCGCTTGGGGCTAGCAATAGTCTCTGAGTGTCGGCCATGTCTAGGGTACCCTTCCGGGGAATGTCAAACTTAGTATCAGAGCACAAAGTTCAAGTGTTCTAGGGAGTCTATGAAGTTATTTCTAGTAGAGTCTTGTTTATGTGGGTGTTGTGCACCAGAATTTATGAGAAAGAGGCTATAGGGGACATTAGGAAGAGTTACCCTTCTTTCATATTCTGACTGTGTCATAGAGTTTAACTCTTTGAAAGGTCCCTTCTAATCTGTGCATTGCGCATTTGAAGAATTGTGACCATGCCTCCAAGAAGAGTTGTTGGAGGAAGAGGGCATCTGGCAAGATAGAATGTCAACCAACTTGAGCCCCAGAATCAGGAAGAACCCACAGCCTTAGCCGTTCCTGAACAGCCACCACAAGTTGACATCTCGAATGCTGATCTCCATCAGGCCATCCAGACCTTGGCCTAGGCTGTGATAGCACCTACTGCTAGATAAGGAGTGGGCACAAAGGATGTGCAGGACACATTCATAGTTTGAGAATTCTTGAGGCTGAACCCACCTGAGTTCACAGGGTCTACGCCCACTGAGGATCCTTAGAGCTACATTGATGGGCTATAGAAAGTTTTCTAGGTAATGCATCTGACTGAAGCTAATAGGGTTGAGTTGGCTACCTACCAGCTCAAGGGTGTTGCTAGGCTGTGGTATGACCATTGGAAGAAGAAACAAGGAGAGAGTGCCCCAGTTCTGACTTGGACAATGTTTGAGGAAGCTTTCTTGGGGTGCTTCTTTCGGAGAGAGCTGAGGCCAAGGTAAGAGTGTTCTTAAATTTGAAACAGGGCTCTATGATGGTGAAAGAATATGGTCTTGAGTTCATGCAACTGTCTCATAATGCTCCTGAGATAGTTTCGAACATGAGAAGAAGGATGGGTCTGTATGTTGATCGGTTGAACAAGTGGCCAAAGAAAGATGGGAGAGAAGCTATGCTTGTTAGTGACATGGACATAGGTAGATTGATGGTCTATGAGCGATAGGCTGATGAGGAAAGAGAACAAGATAGGTAGGAGATTAAGAATAAGAGGGCTAAAACTTCCAACCATAAGGTTGGGAGGAGAGGAAATGGGAATGGTAGCCAGTTTTTGTTTGGACCAGCACCTTCACTGCCAATGCACCAATACATAGAAATTGGAATGACCAAAGGCCACAGAATTTCAGAGCCCAAGGGTCTCAGTCGTAGGCTAATATGACTTTAGACATATAAGGTAAGACACCATGTGTCAAGTGTGGCAAACTACACTTGGGGAGGTGTTATGAGGGAGGTGATGCATGCTATAAGTGTGGCCAAATGGCTCATTTCAGAGAGATTATCCAAGGTGGGCTAGCAATGCCCAATTTTCTGCACCAACTCCACGAGCTAGAGGAAACTAGAAAGGTGCTATGTTAGGTGCAAGCGGAGCTACAAACCATTTGTATGACATGGGTAGCTGCCAAGATCAGGAGAACTCCTAAGATTTTGTGACGGGTATGATTTGAGTCTTTGATCTTGATTTCTATGTTTTGATGGATCCTGGTGCCACATTTTTGTTTGTGTCTCCTTATGTGGCTAGTAGATTTGATAGAACTCCTGAGTGTCTTCTGAGCCCTTTAATGTTTCTACTCTGGTTGGTGAGTCTATTTTAGCTGAAAGAATCTATAGAGATTGTGTAGTGTCCGTCTATCATAAAGATACTCTTGCTGATTTGATTGAGTTAGAGATGCTTGGCTTTGATGTGATTCTTGGCATGGAATGGCTTCATGCCTGTTATGCCTCAGTTGATTGCAGAAGTCAAATTGTCAAATTTCAGTTTCCAAACGAGCCTTTCATAGAGTAGAAGGGTGATTGTATTACGCCTAAAGGTAAGTTTATTTCCTACCTTAAGGCCAAAAAGTTAATCTCAAAAGGATGTATCAACCATCTTATTCGAGTCAAGTCTGATGATGTTGAGCCTCCTACCCTTGAGTTTGATATGATTGTGAATGAGTTTCCTGAAGTATTTCCAGAGGATCTGCCTGGAGTCCCTCCCATAGGGAGATTGAGTTCAGAATTGAGGTTCTTCCTGACACCCATCCTATCTCTATTCTGCGATATAAAATAGTTCCTACAGAGTTGAAAGAGCAGCTAAAAGATTTGCTAGAAAAGGGCTTTATTAGGCCGAGTATCTCTCCGTGGGGTGCTCTTGTCCTATTTGTTCAAATGAAAGATGGTTCCCTCAGCATGTGCATAAATTATCGCCAATTGAATAAGGTGACCATTAAGAACAAATATCTGTTTTAAGGATTGACAACTTGTTCGACCAACTTCAGGGTACCACTGTTTTCTCCAAGATAGACCTCATATCAGGCTATCATCAATTGAGGCTGAGAGGATGTGACATCCCAAAGATGGCATTCCGAACTTGATATGGTCACTTTGAATTCTTGGTAATGTCCTTTGGGTTGACAAATGCACCTGCAACCTTCATGGATTTGATGTACATATTATTCAAACAGTATCTTGATATGTTTGTGATCGTGTTTATTGATGATATATGGTGTATTCTAGAGATAAGGAGTAGCATTCTAATCACCTTAGAATTGCTTTGCAGACGCTCAAAGATAATGAGTTATATACAAAGTTTTTGAAGTGTGAGTTTTTACTCAAATCTGTGGCATTCCTAGGCCATGTTGTTATAGAAGATGGTATACGAGTTGACACTCAAATGATTTAGGCGTTTAAGAGTTGGAAAAGGCCCACCTCTCCAACTATCATGAGAAGCTTTTTGGGTTTGAGGTTACTATCATAGATTTGTTGAAGGATTTCTTCCATAACTGCACCGTTGACTAGACTGACTAAGAAGAAGGTCAAGTTTCAATGGTCTGATGAGTGTGAGAAGTATTTCCAAGAGTTGAAAATGAGGTTGACTATTGCCCCCGTATTGACCTTGCCCAAAGGAGTTGACAGATTTGTTATTTATTATGATGCCTCTAGAGTGGGATTGGGATGTGTATTTATGCAGAAGGATAAAATTGTTGCTTATACTTCTAGGCAACTCAAATTGCATGAGACGAATTATGTTACACATGATTTGAAATTGGCGTGCTGGTATTTGCTCTTAAACTATGGCGTCACTATCTATATGAGCGCATTTCGATGTGTTCCTGGACCATAAGAGCTTGTAATATTTTTTCACCCAGAAGGAGCTTAATCTACAGAAAAGATGACTTAAGTTACTCAAGGACTATGACGTGAGCATTCTCTACCATCAAGGTAAAGTTAATGTGATTGTTCATGCTCTTAACAGGTTGTCTATAGGGAGCACTTCCCATGTATAAGAAGAGAAGACGGAGTTAGCTAAGGAGGGGCACAGAATAGCGCGATTGGAGGTTCAATTCAATGAATCTGGGAAGGTAGAATACTTGTGCATAATGGGTCTACATCCTCCCTTGTAGTAGAGGTAAAGGAGAAACAAAACCAAGATCCCATCTTACTCCAATTGAAGGAAGATATACACAAGCAGAAAGTGATGACTTTTGCCAAAGGTAGATATAGAGTATTAAGGTACCAAGGCGGGTTGTGTGCTCTAGATGTTGATGGTGTTCAATAGAGGATCATAGAAGAGACCCACAATTCCAGATATTCCATTCACCCAGGGTCAACTAAGATATACCACAACTTGATAGGGATTTATTGGTAGAATGGGATGACGAAAGACATTGCTGCTTTTGCCTCCAAGTGCCCGATTTGCCAACAAGTGAAAGTTGAGCAATAAAGGCCCTGTGGAGTAGCTCAATACTTTGAGCTTCTAGAGTGGAAATGGGAGATGATTAGCATGGACTTCATCACAGGTCTACTAGGTCTCGCAGACAACATGATTCCATTTGGGTGATAGTTGACAGTATGACTAAATTTGCTCACTTCTTGATAATAAAGATGACTGACACTATGGAGAATTATGCCGGACTATACATAAAGGAGATCGTTAGATTACATGGAGTCCCTTTATCTATCATCTCAGACATAGAAGCCCAATTCACTGCCAAATTCTAGAAATCGTTTCAGAAAGGGCTAAATTTAAAAGGTGAATCTAAGCACTGCCTTCCACCTTCCAACTGATGGTCATACAGAGCGGACGATACAGTGTTTGGAAGATATGTTGAGGGCCTACTTCATTGACTTCAAAGGTATTTGGGATGACCACTTGCCCTTAACTGAGTTCTCGTACAACAATAGCTTCTATTTGAGTATCCTAATGGCCTTTTATGAGGCCTTCTATGGTAGAACATGTAGATCATCGATTGGATGGTCTGAGGTAGATAAAATAGGGTTGATTGGGCAATCCTAGGTACAATAGGCTATGGAGAAGGTGAAGATTATCCAAGAGAGATTGAGAACTGCACAGAGTCGTCAAAAGTCCTACACTGATGTTAGGAAAAGGGACCTAGAGTTTGAAATGAATGATTAGGTATACTTGAAAGTGTCACCATGATAGGTGTAATAAGATTTGGGAGGAAGGGAAAGTTGAGTCCTCGATTCATTGGTCCATACCAAATTGTGAAGAGAGTGGGAAACGTAGCTTATGAGTTGGAGCTACCACAAATGCTGAAAACCATCTATCCGATCTTTCACATTTCTATTCTTAAGAATTGTTTTGGATATCCATCCTTGGTAGTGCCTGTCAACAACATTGGAGTGAAGGATAGTTTGAGTTATTAAGAGGTCCCAGTCTAAACCTTGATCGTTAAGTTCGCAAGTTAAGAATTAAAGAGGTTGCTTTTGTAAAAGTGTTATGGAGAAGTCAATCCATTGAAGAGGCTAAATGGGAAGCTGAAGAGGTTATGAAGGCTAGATACCGATATTTATTCATGCCTAATGATGAGAATGTTGAAGGTAATATCCTACTCTTAAGTTGAGTTGATTTGTTCATTACTTGAGTCTGAATAACAATTGTCTAGATTATTGATTGGTCAATAGTTTGATTGGTTGATTGAGTATTGTGAGGGGTCTTAATTGTTATTCGTGCCTTGAGTCTATACTTAGTCTTTATTCGAGGATGAATGGTCCCAAGGGGGAGATATTGTGATACCCCAAAAATTTTAAAAGTGAAATAGGTTCTCAGACCTAGTTCTGTGAGAGGGTTTATGAGCCATAGTATGGAGTATGACTCGTGGACTAGGTCGTAAAAGGTGTTCCAGAGTTGAAATATTTTTGGTGAAGCATAAAAGAGGTTTTACGAAAGATAACAACACCTGTAACGCATTCCACGAGTCGTCTGTTAGGTCGTGGAACAAGATTAAGAAATCTATAATTTTGGTCTATGTTCTACAAGAGGGAGCACAGCTTGTAATATGTTCCATGAGTCATCTAATAGGTCGTAGAATGAGAATTAGAAATTGATAATTTTGATCTACTTTCCATGAGACAAGACCATGACCTGTAACCTATTTTATGGGTCATAAAAAGTGTTTCGTGGTTCACTTTGATAGTTTTCTTGAGGGGTAATTTTGTCTTTTTCTATCCATTTTAATTAAAACCTATAACGTTTTGGACTTGTTTTTGATCCCTTATTAGTATCTTAAGGGTATTACTCCTAAAAAAATACTTAGAAACTCCAGAGAGCATTGAGAAGAGGAGAAATCTAAGGTTCCAAGCACGTGAGTAAGAGATTCTCTGCGAAGTTGATTGTTCTTCTATTTCCAAGTATGTAAAGCTAATCTAAAACATGGAATTGCTCTTCCATATGCACCATACCCCGAATTGATGGAGTTGTGAGTGAGTTGAATCTCCAATTTATGTTTTTTCAAGGTTTTCTTAAGTTCTAATGCACTTCTACATTATTTTGAATACTATTTTTTTGAATTAAATACTTGAAATAGATGATTTTTTTCCATACTACATGAACCCTAGCATGAATTCTTATTATTTTTACAAATTGCATTTAATTGAGCATACATGAGTATGATTTGATCCTAGAGAGCTTATGACATCCCTGAATGCTTTAAATTCACTTTTACTTCCTGAATGCTATGAGTTAGAATGATGTATGATAGGGTCTTTATGAGTCAAGAACTGAACCTTAAAAGAATGTAACCAAAGAGTCGATAGTTGATGTGATGATTTGAGTTGACAAATCTCCAAATAAGACTAGTTGATTGAGAATGATCATCTTATGACCATTGAGTCTTAGGAGGAGTACCGAGCATGAAAATGAGTAAGAGTAAGCCTAACTCAACTCGTTAACTATATCGCCAAATGTAATAGGGGATTGGAACCGTTAAATCGGATGTTTCTCATGATAGGTCCATGAAATAATAGAGGACTTAGTTGATTGGGATCCACTATGGATCAATTTGTTCTTTACCCTGGCAAGTACTGAATGGTTGTAGAAACATCAACTATATTGTTGTACAATCACTGGCTCATAAGTGATTGTTATCGGATAAGAGAAACTCCAGATATGTTCCAAACTAATAGTACTCTGAATTGATTGTATCAGATTGATATTAATGGATCATTGTCCACTCTTTGTACTTGCTTTAGATAGACATTTGACATTTTGATTGAGCATCTTTGAGTTTTTTTATCCTATCCATATCTATTTCACTAAGTTATTTTACATACTTATACATGCCACCTACTGACATCCATTTGGGCTTGCATCTTTTCATGATGTAGCGACAGGTGTTAGAGATCATCAACAGGTGCATAGTTGAGGATCTAATCACATCCAATTGATTGGTAAGTCCTCCCCTACTTCTGAAGGATGCCTATTTAGATTTCATCTATCTTGAGTTGGTACTTTATTTCCTTTGATTTGGGTAGTCATGGCCTATCATGGTACCATCTAGATAGCTTAGTTAGAGGCTTCATAGACGAGATTTGAGATTGATGACTTGGATATTGTCTAACTAGTTTCTTTAATACTAGTCCTATTGATTGTTATGATTATCTTTTTTGAGATTGTCCACCTTTATTCATCTATAGTCTTCTGCAGGTATGATGGTCGTCTTTGAGTGCCGACCACGTCTAGGGTACCCTCTCGAGGCGTGATACTTGAGGAAAAGAAGGTGGTTGGAACACATTAAGGACTATGACATGAATGTACAATATCATCCCAACAGGGCGGAATGTTATAGCCGATGCTTTTTGTAGGCTATCTATGGCGAGTGTTGTTCATGCTGAGAAAGTGAAAAAGAGTTGGCAAAGAATATTCACCGTTTGGCTAGAATAGGTGTTAGGTTGGCCGACTCTAATGATGTTGGAATTCATGTTCAGAATGAGACCGAATCTTTCATAATTTTAGATGTAAGGGCTAAGCAAGATCTAGATCTGTCATTAGTTAAGTTGAAGAAGTTAGTTGCCGAAAGAAGATAGAGGTCTTCTCCCAAAGGGGAAGATGGTATTCTTCAGTATCAAGATCGGCTATGTGTTTCGAATGAGGATGATCTTAGGAGAGTGATCATGAGTGAAACCTATAACTCTCACTTTTGAAAATCATTTCAAAAGGGGATTGGAACTAATGTAAAGTTGAGCACCATTTTTTATCCTCAAACTGATGGATAAGCCGAGAAGACAATTCAAATCTTGGAGGAAATGTATAGGGCTTGTGTGTTGGAGTTCAAAGATAATTAGGATGACCATCTTCCACTTATTGAGTTTGATTATAATAATAGCTTTCATGCTAGCATTGGAATGACACTATTTGAGGCTTTGTATGGTAGGAGGTGTTCATTAGTGGGTGGCTTGAGTTGGGAGAGATGGCTATAATTGGTCTAGATTTGATAGTAGAGGCTACGGAGAAGGTGAAGTTGATTAAAGAAAGGCTGAAGATGGCCCAAAGTCGCCAGAAGTCTTATTTGAATATTAGGAAGAGGGATCTCGAGTTTCACATTGGTGATTGGGTGTATATGAAGGTCTCACCTATGAAGGGCGAGATGTGTTTTTGCAAGAAGGACAAGCTACTTCCCCAGTATGTAGGCCCTTATGAGATTATTGAGCGGATTGGGAATGTGGCTTATGGGTTGGAGTTACCTCCGGATTTGAGTTCTATTCGCCCGGTCTTCCATGTGTCTATGTTGAGGAAGTTGGTTGGTGATCCTAGCATTATTGTGCCTTATGAAGTTGTTGAGGTTGACGAGAACTTGTCTTATGAGAAAGTTCCGAGTGAGGTTTGGATAGATAAATGAAGTGGCTTCATAACAAGGATGTGGCTTTAGTTAAGGTGTGATGGAGGAATCAACACGTGGAAAGTGCTACATGGGAGGCGGAGTTGGATATGATGCAACGATATCCTCATCTTTTCCAATCTGCTCAAGCCTAAGGTATTAGGTTCTTCCTTTCCAAGAGGTCCTAATTCTTTCACTCTTGCATTTCATCATATGACATGCATATATGTGTACCAAAATGATTTTTATGATGTTTGAATGAATTGAATATGTTTTAATATGAGTTTTAAATAACTATATGATTTTCAAGTAATGAAAATGCATTGTGTCTTGTGATTGAGTGTCTCATGATCTAACTCAAGCCTTTCAAGCCTTGTTCTAGCACATTTGAGGATGAATGTTCCCAAGGGGGAGATGATATACGACCTCATTGGAGCTTGGAAATTTTGGCTTTGAAAAGTTTTCGACCAAGGTGACACTACATAGGAGCCCTCACGGTCCATGTGAGGCTATATGGACCATGTGAGGCCTCATTGAAGTGACCTTTGGCGTTATGAAGGGTGTGAGGGCCTTGGTGTGGAATTTTAAACCAAGGGATACCACACTTGGACTTGACACGGGCCGTGTGAGACCATATTGACCATATATTGGACCATATGGTAGCCTTGGGCTTGAGATTCCACAGTTTTGAGCCCAAGTAAACAGGTACCACCAAGTATACGGTTCGTACAAGATAGTACGGTCTGTATGGCTTCCCAAGTGAAATTTTTCTATGTATGAAATCACCATCTCAGAACTTCATCGTGGAGAAATTTCTAAGTGTAGTGGTACGGGTAAGAACACGGACTGTGTGGCCTTGTACGGCTCGTGTAGTCCCTCAATGTGGACAATTTTGTCGATAAATTCAATGTATGGGATTACCGTTTCGAACCTATGTCAAGTGTATCTTTTCCAAGTGTTGGATCACGAACAAGTATATGGTCCGTATAGCATGTCATGGACCGTATAGTCCTCCATGAGACAAAATTTTCAAGTTTTTAAAACTCATTTCATTAATGACATTTTCATAATTATGGTTTGTCCTAAGGGTCTTTTATGACCTTCTATGCCACCTAAGGACTTTCAAATGACCTACACCTTATTCCTTCATTCAAATTCATTCTGCACACTTAGAGTTATATTAAACCCTCTTAAGAACACTCTCTCACAGCACTTCTCTAAGATTGGGAGTCAAGGGAAGACTCATTCTTCGTCATATTTCCTCTTGAAACTTCTTTATTAGTTAAGATATGTGGGATTGATTCTTGGTCCCTTTCAACCAAGAAGAACCAAACTCTTTTCACTTGAATTTCATGAAATTTTGCTTACTTTAAATATGAGTTTTAAGAATTATGATTTAATAAATTCAATTGAAGTATTGTTATGCTTATTTGTTGATTTTAAGTTGATTTCAGCCCTAATATGTTGAAATACTTGCATATTATGAAGATTTGAATATGTATTGTCCCTTTAAAGTTTGATTTAAGTATGAGTAATCTAAATTATGATTTGAATCTTGATTTTACTTATGCATTTACTTGAATTTCATATTGAATTGTTGATCTAAGATTGAATCTATATTACCCATGTTATTCTCACATCATTCATGCCAAATGCATTTTTATGAACATTAAATTTAATGAATATTATAAAGTGGATGAAGCCCAATTATGTTTATGCATATGATTTTGATAAGATTATGGTTATGACAAGAATGTGATCACATAAAAGTCTATTGTTATTGGCTTTTTGAGCATGTTGGGTGCTTGCACCATATTGTTAAATGAATGAGTTATTCCTATACATGAGAAGTATGGATTGAATTGTGATTTGGTTTTTTAGCCCATGAATGAATGATTATGAAGAAGTTTGACTTTTAAGCCTAAACATGCATTGAAACTATTTGAAATGACTATTGTCTCTTTTGAAAGAACATATATGTATAAGTATTCTTATGGGATGATGACTTTGCACTGAATAGATTGGGCAATCAAGGCTATTCCCAAGGGACCTCTACCTTTCCTTGAACTATGTGTCAACATAAGAATGATAGCCATTACTGAAATGATCTAGTTGTAAGGAATGATTATACATTGATATGATATGAAATAAAATGAAAATCCTTCTGAAATGACTGAGTCATAAGAAAAGTGGCCATCACACTGAAATGATCGAGTCGTAATTAAGGTGTGTATAGATTACCTTTGGCAAGTGATCTTCTCTTACCCAATGGGAGGTCAGCATCAGGCAAATTCATGTAATAGCACACATGAGTTTGAGATGTCAGTTATTGTCCCATCCCTATTATATATGAGCATTGTGCACTTCATGCATCATGGATTTCATGGTATATTGTTATAATACTCTTCTTATATATATATATATATATATATATATATATATATATATCTTCCTGTTTTATGTTGCCTTGCTCTCTTACTTTG
>JAPFFP010051805.1:0-30476 GCA_026153255.1 Solanum medicagineum
ATAAAGGTTTTGCATGTTCTAGTAAAGATGATGACTTTTCTATGCATTGATGAAAGAGTAATTTAAACTAATATTATTGAGACCAAAGAGTTACATTTTAAGGAACATATTTTGATGAGATAATGCATGATTTAATGATTTTTTTTAGAAAAACATGAGATTTACTAAATTTTTATACTAAATTGGGGTCTTAAGTTGAGATACTACTTTTAATTGTTAAATTATTTAAGCCTGAAGATACTACGAAAATGTATGAAGATCGAAATCTTGATTTAAACTCAAGTAAAGTATTAGTATAAGTATTTTATGAATAGTGAAGCCTGAAGCCTATGATTTTAGACATTTTGAGAAAAGTTAAGAGAAAGTTAAGTTAGGCTAAGTCTCAAAGAGAAGAAAGTAATACTTTGAGCAAGAATATTCTTTTAAGTATGAGCATATAATTAATAATTTTGGGAGTACTATAGAGCACCGATATGAGTGAGAGTAATAATAATAACTTGAACTCATAAACTATGCAGCCAGTGTAGGATAGGATTGTACGAAGGTACAACTCTTCACTTGCCATTGAGATGATCCAGTTTTAGGATGAGTCCAATCCTTTAGTTTTCGTTCCTTCCCCCAGCAAAGTATGAGACGGCTCTGGCAGTGTGGGTAAGATGCTGTATCATAATGAAGCTCATAGTGATGGTTGTCAGTTAGAGAAACTCCCCAAGAAGTAAAGTTTATTATTTTACACATTGAGATTTATTATTTCTTTATTACAATATTTTTTTTATTATGTTGCATATTTAATTGAGTTGAGCTATTTGCAGAGCTAAGCATTTGAGTATCATATTTTTATATATTTAGTTGTGTTTATTAATGCATTAAATTCCATATTTCGTTATATTAAGTTGCACTTTTAAATAAGTTCAAAAACTTGTGTTTTACTTGCATGACATACTTTTGTCAATTAACCTATCTCAAAGTTCAATTTTAAAGTGAGTATCCTATTCTTAATACTTTTTGGTCATCTAAAATACCATACATTCCGTGTGCTGACACCACTCGGCGCTGCATCATGTCATGATGCATGTACAGGTTTTAGAGATCCTCAGCAAACACTTCATTGAAGATCTATTCAGTCGCAAACAGTGGTGAGACCTCCTTACTTTCGGAGGAACCCTTTTATTTTAGTTCATTTTCTTATTTTATTGTCTTGAGGTAGCCTTGAATACATCTTGTCACCTTCTTATGAGTTGATAGAGGCTTCATAGACTACGTTAGATAGAGAATAGTAGAGTCTATCTTACTTTCAGAATCAATTTTGAAAAACTATCATTATTTATTTCAAAACATTAAGTTATTTTAATTTAAGATATAAAATTATTTTACATGAAAATTTGCATGCCCACTTGAGTACTTTCTTTTGTTTTATTAAACCTTCTGCTAATTCAATAAGTGAATTAAGCAAGTGGTTCGCTTGGGAGCTAGCAATGATTTCTGAGTACCGGCCACGTCCAGGATGTAGGCTCAAGGTGTGACAAACTTGGTATCAGAGCACAGAGTTCAAGTATCCTAGGGTGTTTATGAAGTCGTGTCTATAGAATCTTATTTATAGTTGTGAGGGCTCCACTTCTATAAATGAGAGACTATTGACATTTAGGAAAAATTTCCCCTTCTTTCAAATTCTAAACCGTGCCATAGAGCTAATTCCTAAGAAATCTACGATAATTTGTCCATTGCTCTAAACCCTATGGTTATTCCTTGTCCATGAGGTAATAGAGACAATAATATTTAGACCCTTATCGATGAGTTCCTCTATGATGAGTAGTCAGAGTGGTAAAGAGACTGCATCATGCTTGAGAGAAGCTGACTAGTGTGCTAAGTTTTTTGACTAGAAAGAGTGCACTATTACTTATATGAATCGTGCATTTGAGTTAGTTCTAGATGTACCAAACCCTCTTTTTCAAAACTTGCTTCCAATGTTACATATGAGAGAGAAACTTACGTATCTAAAGGGTTTAATGCTACCACTTAAGAGTGAGATGTGAGGTCTCAAAAACCCTGAGCAGAATCGAATCATCCCTGAGTAAGAAGGATCATGATGGAAAAAAAGGCACAAGATAGCAAGAGTGATGGCTAATTGAGGTTTGTGACTAGAGTTACTTATCTATTAGGTAAGTAATAAGGTGACGACTCGATCGACATAAGTCTTGAGAAAGAGTAGTAAGTACCCTTTGACTTTCATGATAAGGTATAGAGAAAGAGTTATTGTTAGAATATGCTAGAATGTGCTCAAAAGTAGAAGGGGGTTTATGTTGATATTTATTAGTATTCATACCATTGAGGGTGAAGCCTAGATATTGAATAGGGGAACATAGTGCTTTCAATGTGATTGATCTAAACTAGGCTTATGATTCCGAAGTGAGAGCCCTATGAGATTCATAGAGTTAGAGCTTAGCCAGATGAGGAAGCATAGTGAATGGGTGAGTGGTACTTGAGTTATGAAGAGGGGATGTATTGATTGAGTATTCATTATGAGATTTTAGTAATATTATATTCCTAATTTTTACCTAGTAGTTGTAACTTTGTGTGATGTTAGAGAGGTATGTGATAGATGTATGTGTTAAAACTAGAGCCTGAGCTTGAATTTGGAGGAGTAGTGTGAAAGAGGAGATGGTATCGTGAGAGCGATAGTCTTAGTTAAAGATTTTCTCTAAGAGGCTTGCCATAGTGTATGAAGATGCTAAATAGTAAGGAAAGTGATACTATAGGCAAGGTACAAGTGCCCCTTAGGTAAGAATAATGAAACGAGGATAGCTCAATAGACAAGAAGAGGCTTGAGGTGTGTACCCATGATTGTAAAGATATATGCAGCTCTAAGTTATGACTGCTATAAGAATTTAAACAATATTTTTGAGTTGTCAATATTGAGTAGGTTGATGTAAGCATTCTTTGTCATCCCTAGCAAATGAGTCAATCGAGGCTTATGGATATATGATGAGGAGTTCTCCATAATAGTCTAAGTCTTACACAAATGAGTTTATAGGAGCACCATAGTTGAGTGTTTGCAGGTAAAAAGAAGAGGTTAGATTAGAAAAGTTGTGGAAAGTGGTTATGTACATCAAAAGGAGTAGTAAATATCGGAAGATTTCCATAGAAACAGGAGGAAGCTAAGAGTGATATTTCTGAAGGGAGTCTTAGAGGCTATCTTACATATACGCGACTATAGTATAACAAAAGAGTTTAAGATAAATGATTCGTTGACTATGTAGAGATATGTATGAATAGCTCAAAAAGGGAATTGATTCGCAAACTTAGAGAGATGACCTTTGAGCTAGGGGGAGATGATGAGGTGATGAAACAAAGTATATGTTGACTTTTCGATAGAGATGGACTGATCAAAGTGAGATATCAATCCTTTTCCATCTCATATAGTCCATATTCTTTAGTCAAAGTGAGATTTCGTTCCTGTCTGGTGTATGAATGCCATGCCCATGGCCTTGTCCCATCCACGTCATGTTGATTGCAATTCATATTGAGCTTCAAGATAAGAAGTGATCTTACCTTATGAATCTATGTGTTTTTAGTCCTATGTTGTATGAGATATGACCTGAGTTTTACACTGCATACAGTTCTGTGGACTCAGAATGAGTTTTGATAGATGAAGGATATTGTACTTCATTATGAATATCCTCAAATAAGATTTCTCAATTTAATCATGCTAATGATCTTTCCTTCCCAGCCCTTTGAGTGATCCTGTTTTCCAGTTTTGATAGAAGTGTTGATGATAGTAGAGAAGTGATGGTTGATGAGTCGAGAGTTTGATTGATTGAGTGAGTTTGAGAAGAATTCTCATTGTTATTTGTTCCTTGATATCTACATTTACTCATCACTCAAGGACGAATGATCCCAAGGGGAGATATTGTAACCACCCCATATTTTTTAAGCTGAGACTGATCCATCTTTAATATGATATAGGATTTTAGTTAATGATTCTTAATTGAGTATAAGTGTTAAAGTCAATTTCTTAATGTGAGAATAAAATTGGAGATGATCCAAGGTCACACGAAACTCTAGTAAAAGATCCATTATATTCATTTATTGAACTTAGGAGGGGTAGGGAATTGACCGGGATGCCGCTCAAATTAAAACGAAAATTTCACTTCGGAATGCCCTAGTCCGCGATGCGGACGGGGCGCACACTAGTGTGTTTTTTTCCTTAAAATTTTTTGAACTAGTTTTCAATTTCATGTTGAAAAATTTAAGAAAAACACAATGTATATCCACGTCCCAGGCGCGTCATGCCTTGGGCACACACAACCTCTGGAAACATTTTTGGATCAAAAAATAACTCTAAAATTCGAACGAGACCATTTTCCCACTCAATTTTCCATGTTGATTACATATCCGGTCTACCCAGACCCCACTTGTGGGATTCCACTAAGTATGTTGTTGTATTGCATATCCGGTCTTGGATTTACAAATGAAGCATGGGAAGACGCGTAACCCGTATATCTCTATTCTAGGAGTATTTTGTAATTTTACCGGGCGTTACATACTTTTCATGAATTTAATGCATACTTGGAAGCCCTTAATTATCATGAAATCACTTGACTTGTAAATCATGGAATAGTTCATCAACAACTTAGGAATTTTTGTCATGTAATTTTATTGAACACATGGTGGGTTCCAGACACTTGTTCAAAATCATGCAACTCAAGAGTATAACAAGGAGGAGTAAAATCAATTCAAATCAATCCACCAATATTGTAGTAAAACCACCATTTAGGGTATCTTGAAATTCATCTCAAAATTCACAATAGTTTGTAGTTTTCATAGTTAATATCATACATAACTTCAATAGACATAAATCAACTTATGGTATGAGATTAAAATGGATATCCATGCATAATCAATCAATATTTGATAAAACCAACATAATTTAAGTTCATAATTCATAATAAGAGATACCTATAAGTAATACAACTTGAAATTTTATAAAATGAGAAGGTTGGGCTCCATGGGTGAAAGGATCCATGGATGAAGACATACATACCATAAACTTTGAATTTCTTGAAATTGTCTAGGGGGAAACTTGAAGCCTGAGGTAGATTCTTGAGTTCCAAAATTGAGCTTAAAATCATTGAGTTTGAATGAGAGATTTGATAAGGTCTTGCAGAGATTTTATAGAGGGTTTTGTGAGTTCTAGAGTTGAAAATGAGTAAGTATGGAGGATTGCACATTTAAATGGGCATTGGGTATTACCTCAATGCCCTTGGACGAAATATGAGAAATTGGAGAAAAATTACACTGGTCGGCGTCCAGTCCACGATGTGGACCAAATGGGAAGGAGATTCCAACACTATTGCATGCCCAAGCCACTTTGCGGCTGGGGCGCGGATGCTCACTAAAAATCGATTAATTAGCAAAAATTATTTTTCTCTACAGGTCTTCTAAAATCCCAGTTTTACCCATTTCCCACTCAATTTTCCCCTCGATTAAGAATATAAACTCGGCTTGAGCGCGGATGCTCCCTGGAAATCGATTAATTAGCAAAAATTATTTTTCACTACGGGTCTTCTAAAATCCCAGTTTTACCCATTTCCCACTCAATTTTACCTCGGATCGAGAATATGAAGTTGGACTTACAAAATCACACACGATTTTCGAGATATATGAAATTTACGATTATGGGGCATTCCAAAGCACATGAGGGGTGTTTCAATATCTCCCCCTCGGGAATATTCGTCCCTGAATGTCAAACAAACTTGTGTAAGAGAAGTGATTTATCTAGCTTTCAGCCCGACATGAATGCAAAAAATGCACTTTAAACATCATTTTCAAAAAGCCTCAACATGAATGTCAAAAATCACCATAAACTTGTTACCACGAACATGAATGCATGCAAAAATGACATGAGTGCTGAAAATTAAGACTTGAAACCATAGATGGGAGTTAATTTATTACCTTAGTCTTGAGTAGAGTGGAAGAGCTATGGATATCGCTTTTTCATGTCCGCTTCGGCTTCTCATGTGGCACTTTCAATTCGTTGATTCCTCTAAAGGACCTTGATGGATGCTACATATTTATTCCTCAACCTTTTCACTTGTCTATCCAATATCTCTACTAGGACATGCTCATAGGTTAAATTATCTTCTATAACACCCACTACTTCTAGGGGCCCTATAGCACTTGGGTCACCAACACATTTCCTCAACATTGGAAGATCGGATGAATCATATTCATATAAATAGGAAAATCCAATTCACAGGCAACCTTACCAATTTCACTCAAGATTCTATAAGGTCCCACAAACCTTGGGCTCAATTTCCCTTTCTTGCCAAACTGGAAAAACACACCTTTCATGGGTGAGACCTTCAAGTAAACCCAATCATCAAAATTAAACTCAAGATCTCTTCTTCTCACATCGGAGTAGGACATTGGCCTACTTTGAGTCATCTTCAATTTCTCCCTTATAAACCTCACCTTCTCCATAGCTTCCATAACCAAATCCGGGCCTAACAAAGCCATATCCCCCACATCAAATCACCCAAGGTGGGATCAACAATACCTACGATGTAAAGCTTTAAAAGAGCCATGCCAATACTAGAGTGGTAGCTATTCTTGTAAGCAAACTCAATAAGTGGAAGATGTTCATCCCAACAACCCTTAAACTCCAAAACACAAGCTTTAAGCATATCCTCAAGAGTTTGGATAGTCCTTTTGGCTTGGTCATCCATTTGAGGATGAAAAGCCGTGCTAAGCTTGACCTTGGCACCAAGTCCCTTTTGGAAGAATCTCCAAAAATGAGGAGTGAATTGTGCACCACCATCCAAAATAATAGACAAGTGTACCCCATGCAATCTAATCAACTCATGAATATACAACTTGGCATAATCTTTGGCACCATAAGTCATTTTAACTGGTTAAAAGTAAGTCGACTTAGTTATCCTATCAACAATAACCAAAATAGAACCAAAGTTTTTCCTAGTCTTTGGCAACCCAACCACAAAAGCCATATTGATCTCTTCCCCTTTCCAAGTAGGAATTTCTATGTCTTGCGCTAGGCCACCCGGCCTCTGATGTTCGGCTTTCACTTGTAAGCAATTGTGAGAACCAACTAAGAACTTGGAAATATCTCTTTTCATACCACACCACCAATATACCTCCCTCTAGTCTCTATATATCTTTGTGGAGTGGGGTGAATAGAATAGGATGAATTATGGCCCTCCTTCAAAATCAACTCCCTCAAGTCATCAACATTAGGCACACACAACCTACATTGGTACCTAAGGGAACCATCTTCCCCTTGGGAGAAAACCTCTACTTTACCATCCTTCGCTAAAGCCTTCTTTTCTAATAACGTGGGGTCAAGGTCATGTTTTGACTTGACTCCCTCAATCAAAGAAGATTTGGAACTATCAAAAACCACTACACTACCATTTTCAAGTTCATTCAATCTAACCCCAACCTTGCTAACCAATGAACTTCTCTAGCCATCTCCTTATTACAACATCAATATGAGCTAGGCTACCCATGGACACTCTACTTAGAGCATTGGCCACAACATTAGCTTTGCCCAGATGATAGTGCACACTCATGTCTTAATCTTTAAGCAGTTCTAACCACCTTTTTTGCCTCAAGTTAAGATCTTTTTATGTGAATACATATTGAAGACTCCTGTGGCCAGTAAACACATCTACATGAACCCCATATAAGTAATGACGCCAAATTTTCCAAGTAAACACCACGACCGGCAATTCAAGATCATAGGTGGGATAATTTCGGTATGCACCTTTAGTGGCATAGAGGAATATGCTATAACCTTGCCATTTTGCATCAAAAGATACCCCACACTAATCCTTGAGGGATCACAATAAACCACAAATGCTTCTAACCATTTAGATAAAGCCAAAATAGGAGAGGAGATAAGCTTGTCTTTCAAAGTTGGAAAACTCTTTTCATATTGATCAGTCCATACAAATTTTGCCTTCTTTTGAGTCAACTTTGTTATAGGGGAAGCAATAGAAGAGAAACCATTCAAAATCCTCCGATAGTAACTGCTAAACCCAAGGAACTCCTAATATCCATCGGAGTCAAGGGTCTAGGCCAATTCCTTATCACCTCCATCTTCTTAGGGTCCACTTTAATTCCATCACCTGACACCATATGTCCTAGGAATGCAACCTCTTTCAACCAAAATTCACTCTTTTCGTATTTAGCAAACAACCTCTCATCCCTCAAAATTTACAACTCCACCCTAACTGATTCACATGCTTTTCTTCACTCCAGATATAAAGAAATATATCATCAATAAAGACCACCACAAACATATCAAGGTAGGGTTTAAATACCCTATTCATGAGATCCATAAATATTGCCGGTGCATTACTCAAGCCAAAAGACATTACCACAAATTCAAAATGTCTATACATAGTCCAAAAAATCGTCTTGGGAATATCACACTCCCTCACTCTTACTTGGTGGTATCGAGACCAAAGATCAATCTTAGAAAAGTGACAAGGCCCTTGTAGTTGATCAAAAAGGTCATTAATCCTTGGTAGAGGATACTTTTTCTTTATAGTGACACTATTGAGGTGCCAGTAATCAATTCCCATTCTAAGGGAACCATCTTTTTTCTTTACAAATAACACTGGTGCACCCCAAGGTAACTTTCTAGGCCTTATGAAACCCTTCTCCAACAAATCCTTCAATTGATCCTTCAACTTCTTCAACTCCCCCGGGGCCATACGGGAAGGAAGAATGGAAGTGGGTTATGTATCTGGGAGGAGGTCTATAACAAAGTCTATTTCACTTTAAAGTGGAACACTGTGAAGCTCATCAGGAAAGACATAAAGAAACTTATTAACCACCAGAATTGACTCAATAGGAAGGACTTTAGACTCAACATCCCTAACCATTACAAGATGGTAAATGCAACCCTTAGAAATCATTTTTTGAGCTTTAAGACAAGAATTGAATCTACTCTTGACCACCATATTACAACTTTCCCACTCAAGAACGGGCTCATTAGGGAATTAGAAACTCACTTTATGGGTCCTACAATCAATGGAGGTATGATATGCATGTAACCGATCCATCTAAAGAATAATATCAAAATCAACCATATCAAGTTCAAGAAAATCACAAGGCAAGACTTTATGAAATATGGACACAGGACAATCCCTATAGAATATTTTAGCAATAATGGACTCACCAACGGGGGTAGACACTTCATAAGTTTCACACAATAATTTGGGACAGATATGAAGCTTACTGGCAACAAAAAGAGTAATAAAAGAAAGAGTGGCACCTGGATCTATCAAAGAATACACATCATCATGGAAAAACCTTTAACATACTAGTTACAACATCGGGCACCTAATCCCCTCCTTGCCTTCCTTGGAGAGCATAGAACCTATTTTACCTTTGAGCAGCCCCTTATTGGCCTCCCTTTGCCCTATGACCCATATTAGCACCTTGGCCTTGAGGATGACCATCTCTATGCTTGTGTTGAGCATGAGGGCAATCATCAACCTTGTGACCCACTTTACCACACATGAAGCAAGCATTAGAGTTCTTCAAACATGGACCACCATGGTTTCTCCCATATTTTTGGCACCTAGGATTAGTCCTCCCACCATTGCTACCTTGAAACCTTGGCTAGACACCCCATTATTAGGGAACGTCTTGTTAGGAGCATTGGAGGAACCTTGGCCTTTAAACTTGTGACCTTGTTGGAAATGGACAACCTTTTCACCTTGGAAGCCACCCTCAAACCGAGCCCTTTTGGACTCCCCACTTCTTTTCTTCCTAAGTTTCTCCTCTCAAGTTGCTCGGCATATGTCATGAGCCGAGACAAGTCCATATCACTCACTAGCATAGTGGTATGACACTTTTCATTCACCAATTCAGACACCCCCAACTCAAACTTGCTCAGCCTTGATCAAGGGTCTGCAATCAAATGAGGAGAATACTTTTAGAGCTTGTTGAATTTGAGGGCATATTCCCTGACACCCATGGAACCTTGCTAAAGATTCATGAAAGACATCATCTTCGCCTCTCTCAACGCAATAGGGAAGAACCGGTTGAGGAAGGTGACTTTGAACTCCTCCCAAGGAATAGCATCATCATTTCTCCTCTCCAATTTCCATTGATCAAACCAAATTTGGGTCATACTTTTGAGTTAGTAACTGCTCATTCCGCCTTCTCCTCGAAATTACCCCTATGATAGATAGCACCTTATATATCTCATCTAGAAATTCTTGGGGATCTTCCTCTACTTTGGACCATGAAACTCCGGAGGGTTCATCCTTGTGAAATCCCTCACCTTGAGGTTGGAGTAGGAGCATGAGGAGCTTGGGCCCCTTGGTTCATTTGGTTGGTCATAATATGGGCTAACATAGTGATGGCATTCCAGAATTCATCTTGGCCACTCCTCCATCTTGAGGAGCTTGAGGAGCGGGAAGGGCCGGTTGCACCTAGGGTGTACTGGCTCTCCTTGGTCTTCTTCTTAGTAGTGCATGATCTAGAATAGCAAACGATCATTCATTGGAGGGGGAAGCCTTATCTTTGCATCTAAAGAACGACAGAGATCATGAAGAAGTGAAATTTGTCCTAAAATGCCTCATAGGCTCCTATTCATAGTTGTGGCACACTTCACAAATATGAATAAGACGATAATCAACATGGTGTGCTGAACTTTCGAGGAACATTAATAACCTAGTTCTCTGATACCAAGCTTGTCATGACCTAAGCATAGGGCCTAGATGTGACATGGTGAATGGGAAGTATGGAGACAATCAAAACAGGCCTCTTAGTATATCACGAACACGTCCTTGGTTGCGGAAGCAAAATAAGATAAAAATAAGAGTCAAGTATTGAAAAAGGGAAGCAGGACTAAGGGAAGTCTTTCTTAATCATAAAACATAAGAAGAGTCGGGCTCACAAGGATATACAAACATAGTATCCAACAACACCTCTGCTTAAGAATGAAGCGGGGGACAAGATACTTCCCGGGCTCACCCTCATGATAATAAGTATCCAACATAAGGAACAAGTCTCAACATAGAATGAATAGAATAGATATTGTCCTTGAAGTTGATGACTTACTGAAAGCTTTCTTTAAATGAACCGAACTAGTCACAAGGAGATGATCAACAGGAGCTCCAGTCCCTACATGGTAATATGATGTAGGCATAGAGTATGCTTTAGTACTTGGAATGTACTAAGTATGCCGGGTGCAATGCAACAAAGACATAAGCCATATTATTCAAAATGCATACATATAGGAGGTAGATATAATCTCAATATGATATGCATGTTTAATGCTTGTAATAAAACATGCATGTAAAACATTTAACTTGCATAATATGTCATATGTGGGAGGAGATCTTAACTGACATAGACCAAGCCAGCGACTACTTAGAATCCAAGGCATGACACCCCCTCGAAAGGGTGATGAGGCATGACACCCTCTTGATAACGTGACAGGGAATGACACCCCCTCGATAAGGTGATGAGGCATGACAGCCTCTCGATAAGGTGTAGTCTACTTGCCAAGGTAAACCAAACATGATAACATGAACCAGATTGATCCACTAGTAAAGCCCATTGAGGGAAATAATATCATCCTATGGTGGCAGATAGTTTAGAGTCTAAAAACTTTATATAAGGACCCCTTGAGTCAAGCCCCCATCTTAAGCCTTAATCGGTGCTAAGTCTAATCCTACAAAATACTTGATATAATCATAAGCTTAATCATAACATGAATAACTTGTAAGACACATGAATCATAATACGAGTAGCTCATTCCCAAGCTTGACCTCTACCAGTGAGCTTAACTCGAACATGAGGGTCACATAGTAATCATGCTTGATCCCTCAACTTGATATGAATGGCTCACAAGAGGATAAAATCTTGAAATATGGCTAAACTTGTCACTTGAAGAATCGTAGATACTTTTCATGAATGTAATACATGCTTGGAAGCCCTTAATTGTCATGAAATCACTTGACTTGTAAATCATGCAATAGTTCATCAACAACTTCAGAATTCTTGTCATGTAATTTAATCGAACACATGGTGGGTCCATGACACTTGTTCAAAATTATGCAACTCAAGAGTACAACAAGAAGGAGTAAAATCAATTCTAATCAATCCACCAATATTGTAGTAAAACCCTCATTTAGGGTATCTTAAAATTCATCTCAAAATTCACAATAGTTCGTAGTTTTCATACTTCATATCATACATAACTTTAATAGATACAAATAAACTCATGGTATGAGACTAAAAAGTTTATCCATGCATAATCAATAAATACATAATAAAACCCAACATACTTTATGTTCATAATTCATAATAAGAGATACCCATAAGTAATACAACTTTAAATTATGCAATTTTCATAAAATAAGAAGGTTGGGTTCCATGGGTGAAAGGACCCATGGATGAAGACCCACATAGCTTACACTTGGAATTTCTTGAAATTGAGTTGGGAGAAACTTGAAACTTGCGATGGGTTCTTGAGTTCCAAAATTGAGCTTGAAATCATTGAGTATGAATGAGAGATTTGGTAAAGTCTTGGAGAGGTTTTAGAGAGGGTTTTATGAGTTCTAGAGTTGAAAAATGACTAAGTGTGGAGGATTTCACATTTAAATGGGCATTAGGTTATTACAACAATGCTTTTGAACGATATATGAAAAATAGGGGGAAAATTACACTCGATGTGGACCAAACGAGAAGGAGATTCCAACACTAATCTGCGCCCAGGCCGCATCGCGCCTGGGGCACGGATGCTCACTGGAATCGATTAATTAGCAAAAATTATTTTTGGCTACGGGTCTTCTAAAATACGTGTTTTACCCATTTCTCACTCAATATTTCCCCCTAATCTAGAATATGAAGTCGAATTTATAAAATCACACATGCTTTTTGAGATATATGGAAATTATGATTATGGAGCATTTCGAAGCACATGTGGGGTGTTTCAACTTGGAATGTACTATGTATGCAGGGTGCAATGCAACAAGGACATAAGTTATAATAATCAAGATGCATAAGCATAATCAATGGATATAAATTCAATATGACATATCTGATCAATGCTTGCATTAAATCATGCATGTAAACATTCAACTTGCATAACATAACATACAAATGTGGGAGAAGACCTTAACCAACATATAAGACTAAGCGAACTACTACTTGGAATTCATATTCATAGCACCCCACCGGAGAAGGTGTGGTCTACTTACCAAGGTAAACCATACTTGACCCAACTTTGTGGGTAACTTGACCTAGATGGATCCACTAGTAAGCCTTTTTAGGGAAATAATATAATCCTATGGTTGCACATAGTTTAGACTAGGACCTTATATAAGGACCCCTTGAGTCGAGACCATACCTTAAGCCTCAATTGGTGCTAAGTCTAATCCTGCGGAATACGTGAAATAATTATAGATTTAATCATAACACAATAACTTGCAAAGACATGATAACATGGCATGAGTAGCTCATTCACATACTTGACCCATACATGGGTATATACCTTATACTAGAGGGTAGAAAACAATACATGAACTTCACCCCTTCTAGTAAGTAATGCATTTCACATGACGGTAGAAACTTGTAACATGCTTGACCCCTACTAGTGAGCTTAACTTCAACATGAGGGTAAAGTATTAATCATGCTTGACCCCTAAAATAGATATAATTTGCTCACAAGAGGGTAAAATTATAGAATAAGGGTTAAATTGTCACTTTTAAATCGTAGAAACCATTCATGAGTTTAATACATGCTTCGGAGCCCATAATTATCATGAAAACACTTGACTTGCAAATCATGCAATAATTCACATCATCTTAAGAATCCTTGTCATATAGTTTTGCAAAAATAGTGGGTACGTGAACACATGCTAAAAATCATGCAATTAGATAGTATAATACATGAAAGAGTGAAATTAAATCATCTTAAAGTCATACAATTCATTCCCCCAACGTAGTAGTAAAACCCCTATTTTTGGTGTCATGAAATCCATCAAAAGTTCACAATGTGGAATAGTTTCCATACCTCATATCATGAATAGCTTCAATAATCTTAAATCAACTCATGGGATAAGCTTTCAATAGAAATTTATACATAATAACTCTATATTTGATAAAATCAATCATAACCCATGTTCATAATGCAAAGTAGAAGATACCCATGAAGAATATAACTTGAGATCATGAAATTTTTCATAAAAGAAAGGATCGGGCTCCATCGGTGAAAAGACCCATGGATGAAGACTGACATACGTAAACTTCGAGCTTCTTGGAGCAATAGTTGTGAAAGACTTGAGACATGACTTGGGTCCTTGAAATCCAAACTTTATTCTTGGGATTATTGAGATTTTGGGGGATTTTGTGTTTAATTGAAAGGGTTTTCTTGAGAGTTTGAAGTTGAAAAATGACCAAGTATATAGGTTTTCACATTTAAATGAGCATTGGGTTATTACCCAAATGCCCTTGAACAAAGCTGGAGAAACAGGGCAAAAATTGCATTGGTCCGCGCCCCAGGCTCGATGGTAACTAGGCACGGAGTCCTCAACTGTACTAAGGGATGCCCAGGCACGTCGTAGCCTGGCCAGGGACATGATACGTCTTTGTTCCTCAATCTTTTCACTTGCCTATCCAATATCTATACCGGTACATCCTCATCGGTTAAGTTATCTTCCACAACACCCATAACTTCTAAGGGCACTATATTACTTGGGTCACCAAAACATTTCCTCAACATAGACACATGAAAGACTGGATGAACCATACACATATCCATAGGCAACTCCAATTCATAGGCAACCTTACCAATTCTCCTAAAAATTCTATAACGTCCCACAAACAATGGGCTTAATTTCTCCTTCTTGCCAAACCGGACCACACCCTTCATGGGTGAGACCTTCCAGTAAACCCAATCATCAACATTAAATTCAACTTCTCTCTTCCTCAAAGCAGAATAAGACATTTGTCTAGTTTGAGTCGTCTTCAATCTCTCTATTATTAGCGTCACCTTCTCCAAAGCTTCCATAACCAAATACGGACCCAACAAAGCCATCTTTCCTACATAAAGTCACCCAACCGGGGATCTACTTAAAGGGAGCCATGCCAAAACTAGAGTGGTAGCTATTGTTGTATGTAAACTCACTAAGTGGCATATGTTCATCCCAACTACCCTTGAACTCTAAAACACAAGCCCCAATCATATCCTCAAGAGTTTGAATTATTCTTTCGACTTGACAATCAGTTTGAGGATGGAAAGCCATGCTAAGCTTGATCTGGTAGCAAGACCCTTTCGGAAGGATCTCAAAAAATGAGAAGTGAATTGAGCACCACGATATGAAATAATAGACAATGGTATCCTATGCAACCTAAGCAACTCATGAATATAAAACTTAGCATAATCTTTGGCACCATAGGTTTTTTTAACTGGTAGAAAGTGATCTGACCTTGTCATCCTATCAACAACAACCCAAACAAAATTCAAGTGCTTCCTAGTCTTTGGCAAACCAATCACAAAATCTATGTTGATCTCTTCCCACTTCCAAGTAGGAATATCTATGTCTTGACCTTTGATGCTTGTCTTTGACTTGTTGGAAATTATGACTATTGGCTATAAACATGGCAATACCCCTTTTCAGACCACCCCATCAATACACCTCCCTCAAGTCTCTATACATTTTTGTGGAATCAGGGTGAATAGAGTAGGATGAGTTATATGCCTCATTCAAAATCAAGTCCCTCAACCTATTAGCATTAGGCATACATAACCTACCTGGGTACCTAAGGACAGCATCTCCCCCTTAGGAGAAAATCTCCACTTTACCATCATTCACCAAAGCTTTCAATTCTAGCAAGGCGGGGTCAAGGACTTGTGTGGACTCGACCTCTTCAATCAAAGAAGATATGGAACCATCAATAACCACCACACCTCCATTTTCTACTTCATCAACCTTCACTCCCAACATAGCCAACCAATGTACTTCTCTATCCACCTTCTTGTTACCATCATCAATATGAGCTATTCTATCCATAGACACTCTAATTGGAGCATTGGCCATAACATTATCCTTGCCAGGATGATAGTGCACACTCATGTCATAATCCTTAAGAAGTTCTAACCATCTGGTTTTCCTCAAGTTAAGATCTTTTTGTGTGAAAACATATTGGAGACTCTTGTGGTTTAAATATATCAACTTGAAACCCATACAAATAAAATTGCCATATTTTCGAAGCAAATACTATGGCTGCTAATTCAAGATCATGAGTGGGATAATTATTCTCATGAACCTTTAGTTGCCAAGAAGCATATGCTATAACCTTGCGTTTTTGCAGCAATACTCAACTTAAACCAGTCCTTGAGGCATCACAATAAACAACATACCCTTCTGGTAAAGTTAAAATAGGAGCGGAGATAAGCTTGTGTTTCAATGTTTGAAAACCTGTTTCACATTCATCGATCCAAACAAATTTTACCTTCTTTTGGGTCAACTTTGTCAAAGGGGAAGCAAGTGAAGAGAAACCATTCACAAACCTCTGGTAGTACCTCTCTAAACCCAAGAAACTCCTAATATCCATCAGAGTCAAGGGCCTAGGTCAATTCCTTATCACCTCCATCTTCTTAGGGCCACTTTAACCCCATCACCCGACACCGCATGCCCTAGGAATGCAACCTCTTTCAACCATAATTTATAGTTATAATTTTTAGCAACCAACCTCTCATCCCTCAAAATTTGCAAGACCACCCTCAAATGATTCACATGCTCTTTTTCACTCCAGGAATAAATCGATATATCATCTATGAAGACAACCGCAAACATATCAAGGTACGGTTTAAAGACCTTATTCATGAGATCCATAAATCTTGCCGGTGCTTTAGTCAAGCCAAAAGACATAACCACAAATTCAAAATGCCTATAACTAGTCCGAAAAGTCGTCTTGGGAATATCACAGTCCTTCACCCTCACTTGGTGGTACCTGGACAGAAGCTTAATCTTAGAAAAGTGACTAGCCCATTGTAGTTGATCAGATAGGTCATCTATCCCTGGTAGAGGATACTTGCTCTTCTGATGACTCTATTAAGTTGTCGGTAGTCAATACACATTCTAAGTGAACCATCTTTTGTCCTTACAAACAATACTAGTGCAACCCAAGGTGAGTTGCTAGGCCTTATGAAACCCTTCTCTAACAAATCTTTCAATTGGTCCTTCAACTCCTTCAACTCCACTGGTCACATACGGTAAGGGGGGAATGAAAATAGGTTGTGTATCGAGGAGTAGGTCTATGCTAAAGTCTATTTCCCTTTCAGGAGGAACACCGAGAAGTTCATTGGAAAACATCAAGAAACTCATTGACCATTGGAACTAACTCAATGGGAAGGACTTTAGACTCAACATCCCTAACCCTTGCAAGATGGTAAATGCAACCCTTAAAAATCAATTTTTGGGCTTTAAGACAAGAGATAAACCTACTCTTAACCACCAAATTAAAACTTTCCACTCAAGGATAGGCTCATTAGGGAATTCGAATCTAACTTTACGTGTTCTACAATCAATGAAATCATGATATGCATGTAACCAATCCACCCCAAGAATAATGTAGAAATCCACCGTGTCAAGTTTAGCAAAATCACAAGGCAAGAATTTATACAATATGGACATGGACAATCCCTATAGAATCTTGTAGCAATAACAGACTCACCAACGGGGGTAGACACTTCATAGGGTTCACACAATAATTCGAGAAAGACATGAAGCTTATTGGCAACAAGAGGAGTAATGAAAGAAAGAGTGGCACCCGGATCTATAAATGCATACACATCATAATGAAAAACCTTTAACATACCAATTACAACATCGGGTACTTCATCCACTCCTTGCTTTCATTGGAGATCATAAATCGATTTTGTCTTGGAGCACCCCCTTATTGGCCTTCCTTTGCCCTTTGACACATATTAGCACCTTCGACTTAAGAACGACCATCCCTACCCTTGTTTTAAGCATAGGGGCAACCAAAATCTTGTGATCCACTTTACCACAACCACAGCAAGCATCCGAGTCTCTCAAGCATGGACCACCATGATTTCTCCAACAAATTTCGTACCTAGGATCAATCATCCCACCATTGCCACCTTTAGCCCTTGGGTTAAACACCCCATCATTAGAAAACATCTTGTTTGGAGCATCAGAGGACCCTTGGCCTTGGAACTTATGACCATGTTAGAAACTGCTACACTTGGCACCTTGCAAACCACCATAAAACTAAGCCCTCTTGAACTACCCACTTCCTCTTCCTAAGCTTGTCCCCTTCAAGTTATTCATCATATTTCATGAGTTGAGACAAGTCCATATCACCCACAAGCTTAGCGGTGCGAAACTCTTAATTCACCAAGTTGGACACCCCCGACACCAACTTATTCATTCTTTCCCTAGGATCGACAACCAACTAGGGAGCACACTTTGAGAGCTTGTTGAATTTGAGGGCATACTCACTCACACTCATGGAGCCTTGCTTGAAATTCATGAACTTCATCATTTTTGCCTCTCTCAACTCAATAGGGAATAACTGGTTGAGGAAGGTGGCCTTGAACTTCTCCCAAGGAATGGAATAATTGTTTCCCCTCTCCATTTTCCACAGAGCAAACCAAATTTGAGCCACACCCTTGAGTTGATAGGCTTCTAGTTCCGTATTCTCCTCCTAATTCACCCCTATGACAGCAAGATCCTTAAACAACTCATCAATAAACTTTTGGGTATCTTCCTCCATTTTGGATCCATGTAACTCTGGAGGGTTCATCCTTGTGAAGTTCCTCACTCTTGAGGCCGAAGTAGGAGCATGAAGATCCTAGGACCCTTGATTTAATTGATATGTCATAGAATGGGCCAACATGGTGATGGCATTCCGGAACTTAACTTGTGTAGCCCCTTCTCCTTGAGGAGCTTGTTGAGCCGGACCCTCCTCAGGTTTGTGGGCTCTCCATGGTCTTCCTCTTGGTAGTGGCATGATTTAAAAAGAAAAAGATCATTTTTTAGGGGAGGAACCCTTATATTTACATCATGGATCATGAAGAAGTGAAACATTTTCTTAAAAACCTCATAGCGTCCTATTTGTAGTCGTAGCGCGCTTCACAACCATAAATAAAACTCTACTTGACTTGGTGTGTTAGATTTTTGAGGACCATTGATAACCTAGTGCTTTGATACCAAGCTTGTCATGACCCAAACCTAGGGCCTAGATGTGACACGAAAAATGGGGAATCTGGAGGTGTCCCAAACAAGACTCTTAGCATATCATATACACATCCTTGGTAGAGGAAGCAATATATAAGCATGATTTAATGAGACAATAACAAAAAGGAAAGTAGGACTAAGGGAAGACTTTCACAATAACTTAGACATTAAAGGAGTCAAGGACCAAACATACACAATCATAATATCGAACTACACCGCTACTAGTGAATGGAGCGGGGGCCAAGACACTTCCCAGTATCACCCTCAAATGATAAGTATCCAAAACGTTATACAAGTTTTAGCTAAGAAAAGGCATGAAGTGAACTAGATATTTTCCCCAGAGTTGAGGATTCACCAAAGGCTTTCTTCAAACAAATCAACTATCCACGTGGAGGAGGATGATTAATAGGAGCTTTGGTCCCTACATGGTGATATCATGTAGGCGTAGAGTATACGTTCGTACTTGGAATGTACAAAGTAGTCGGGGTGCAATGCAACAAGGACATAAGCTACAATAAACTCAATATGACATGTACCATCAATGCTTGTATTACTAAATGCATGTAAACATTCAACTTGCATACTAGAACATACATATTTGGGAGGAGACTTTAACAGACATATAAGACCAAGTGAGCTACTACTTAGAGTCCCGATGCATTGCACCCCACCTTAGAAGGTGTGATCTACTTGCCAAGGTAAACTATACTTGACACCACTTTATGGGTAACTTGACCTAGATGGATCCACTACTAAGCCTTTTTAGGAAAATAATATAATCTAAAATGCCCCAAAAATGTTCTTCAAAATGCCCATAATAGTAATTTCCATATATCTCAAAATATGTGTGTGATATTAAAAATTTGACTTCATATTCTTGATCAGGGGAAAATAGGTATAATCTGGATTTTAGAGGACCTGTAATGAATAAATTTCACTAATTTTCGATTTCTAGAGAGCATCCGCACCCTGGCCACGATGCGCCCTAGTAGTATAATTTGTTCCTCGCGTTTGATCCATCATGTACCAGATGCGTACTAGTAAAAAATGTTCCTTAGTTTTTACGTATCAGCCAAGGGCATTGGGGTCATAGCCCCACACCCACTTATGTGTGAAAATACCCATACTTAAACATTTTTTAACTCTATATATCACTCAAAACCCTCACAAAAACCTCTCCAAGACTTAACCAAATATCTCATTCAAATTTCAAGGATTTCAAGCTTAGATTTTGAACTCAAGGATTCACTTCAAGCTCTAACTTTTCGTCAAGTTTATCTCCAGAAAACGTAAGTTTGAGGTATGTAGGTTTCATCCATTGGGTCCATTCACCCATGGTGCCCAATCTTACTTTTTATGAAAAATTGCATATTTTCAAGTTGTATCATCTATGGGTATCTATTGTTATGGATTATGAATATAAATCATGTTCGGCTTTTATGAAATGTTGATTGATTATGCATGACTATCTGTTTCATGCTTATACCATGAATTGGTTTTGTCTATTGAGACTGCATGTTTTGAGCTATGAAACTATGATTTATTATGAGATTTGATGGTGAGTTCAAGGTACCTTACATGAGAGTTTTACTACATGTTGGTGGATTGATTTGCATTGAGTTTTTTCATATCGTTTCACTCTTGAATTACATGGTTTTGAACAAGCATTATGAACCCACCAAGTGTTTGATAAAATATCATGACAAGAATTCTCAAGTTATTGATGATCTATTACATGATTTATAAGTCAAGTGACTTCATGATGATTAAGGGCTTTCAAGTATGTATTGGCTTCATGAAAAGTATCTATGATATTGCAAGTATCAAGTTAAGCCCTATTTCAAGATTTTTAACACTTGTGAACCATTCATGTCATGTATGATTGTACATTATCTATTCTCATGTTCAAGTTAGGCTCAGTATTAGAGGTCAAGTACTTTTTTGAGCTACTCAAGTCATGTTATGATGCCTCTTAAAAGTTTTTCATGTTGTGGCTAAAGTATGATTATTTCAAGTACTCAGTGGGATTAGACTTAGCACCGATTGAGGCTTAAGATGGGGGCTTGACTCAAGGGGTCTTTATATAATGTCTTTGTCTCTAAACTATGTGCCACCATAAGCTATACATGATGTCTATTATGGCTTTCTAGTGGATCCATCTAGTTATACCACACCTCGTCGAGAGGGTGACATGCCTCGATCACTTTGACGAAGAGGTGACATACCTCGGATTATTCATTGTATGGCTATCATGGTTCTACGGGGCGGGGAAATAGGATTCACTCTATAGGGGCAATTCGGGACTTAGGATCTTTCCAACACAACATATAAAAAGACATCAATTATGTAACCAACTCACATAACGATAATCAAATATAATTAACCCAAAACATAGACTTAAGGTATAACACATAGCATATAACATAAAGAGATTTACAAGATCTCGAAAAATGACTCTACATAGATGGGTCAGGGGCCAAGACATTCCTTAAGCTCACCCTCAAATACATAAAAAAAATGAAAGTAACATAGGTAGATAGATAGTTGTTCATCCTTGGAAGATAGGACTCACCACTACAAGTAAACTTGGAATCCAAACTAAGCACGGAACGGTGGATGATCAAGGTCCTCCTTCCCTACTTGGTGAAATCACGTAGGGCAAGAATATGTGTTAGTACATCTGATTGTACTAAGTATACGAGATGCAATGCATGAACTTACCAAAACCTGCATATTTAAAGTTAGATGATAAGGGCACATAGTATAGTAGGAATTGAATAACAAAGAATGTAATATAACAAGATGCTAATGAAATTTGTGATGCATGAAATGCATATTATGCTCATACATATAGTGGGGATGTGACCTCAATCGACACAAGTAAGACCAAGCGAGCTATTACTTGGAATCCCAATGAAATCCCCTCATCGGTAAAGAGGTGGTCCACTTGCCAATGATAGACCACACTTTACCTTACGAGAACATATCCCATTTCGTATGAAGCAACCTTCCTTATGGGACAACTCTCATTTCAGATAGGATTTTTATATCAAATCATATTAGATCCATATCATTTCTTCTCCTTAGGGGACAACTCCCAACAATATCATTTCTTCTCCTCACAGAATAACTCCCTTTTCGGAGGCATCTTTCCTTATGGGAAATCTCCCATATTTCAGATAGGATTTTCATATCAAAGCATATCATATCCATATCATTTCTTCTCCTTACGGGACAACTCCCATTTTCGAGGCATCTTTCCTTATAAGACAACTCCCATTTCGGAAAGGAAACCTATGCTAGGAAATTAGTTCAACGAAAGAGAGGTAAATCCTCCATCCATCAGTGCTAAGTCATCATCCCACAAGAATACATATACATACATATATATATATATATATATATATACACACACACACACACACACACACATATGCTTTCAAGAGACAAAAGTCAATTCCAAAACCAATTGAATGCATTCTTAGGCTTAAAGGCCAAAACATAATTCATAATTCCTCATACGCAGGCTCAAATGCCAAAGCATTGTCCATAATCATAATATTCATGCATAGGAATAGCCTATTCATATTACAAGATGGTGCAAGCATCCAAAATGCTCAACAAGCCCCATAATCATAGACATGT
This sequence comes from Solanum medicagineum, assembly GCA_026153255.1. Taxonomy (NCBI): domain Eukaryota; kingdom Viridiplantae; phylum Streptophyta; class Magnoliopsida; order Solanales; family Solanaceae; genus Solanum; species Solanum medicagineum. Next base: position 22,899 of record JAPFFP010051805.1, read on the forward strand.
ATGTGATCATATTCTTGTCCTAACTAATATTTTTTCATAATTATATCATAAAACATAATTGGGCTTAACCCACTTCATAATTTCATAAATCCATGCTCATGAAATGCATATGCTATGAAAATGTTGGAATGACATTGGTAAATGAGATTCAATCTAAAATAAATAATATAATATGGAATTAATGTAAAATCATAATTAGATCCACATTTAAGATATAATATAATCATCCATGCTTAGATCAAAGCCTTAAAGGGACCACGTACAATCATAGATTCATAAATATGATGAAATCAAATATTTCAAAGCTTGAATCATCTTCAAATCAATAGATAAACATAACTCATTCATTATTGGAATTTAAAAAAATCATAATTTACATAATCCTAATTTAAAGTAAGCTAGAAACTCATGCAATTACTTGAAAATAATGTGGGTCTTCTTGATTGAAAGGAAAGCAAGGATCAAAACACACATACCTTCACTAAGATAAGAAACCCCAAAGAATTTTGAAGAAAAGTTGAGCTCCTTAGCTCCCAAGTTGAAATTCCAAGAGTTCTTTTGAGAGTCGTTTTGACATAGTTCAAAATTATAAGGGATGAGTTTGAATGTTTGAAATAGGTTTAAGATCTTTAGACGACCATAGAATAACATAGAAATCCCCCAAAGACTAATAGAATTAACCAAAATTACCTAAATACCATTAATAAATCGGAGGAAAATTTTACCAGAAGTCATTTGACTTGAGGGCAAATGGTCCGTGTGGCATTTCACTGTCCGTGTGGAGTGCCCGTGAAATGACACTTAGAAATATTTTTGAAAATGTTGATCTTGAACCAACACTCAAAATTTTTACACGAGTCCACCAAAAGGACACATTTCACGAGCTGTGTGAAGCCACACAGTCGTGTGGTGCTCCCGTCTCCCCAACCTTAGGAAAATTTCATTAAAAGGTTACGAGATGGTGACCCTGTACTTAAAATGTTTTCACACAGAAGGCTCTACGGCAAGCCTCATGATCCATCTCAAGCCACACGACCCATGTGACTGGGCGTGTGGCCTCACTTAGCCCCAATGGTGGGGTTTTCAAGCTTAAGCCATCCCACGACCCCTTTACATGATCCATGACGTGTCACACGGCTGGTGAGGGGTGCCAGTGAGGTGTGCCTTATCTTGCAACACCACGCCAAGACTAACATGCAAGATTTGAGGCCAAGTTTGGTCTCACTTGAGCCAACACGGCCTGTGTGTCCCCATACTAGTCATGTGGTCTTCCTTGAGACAAATTTTGTCCAAATTATTGCCCAAAATGATATTTCTCTAAGTCCAACAATGTCGTACAATATCAAGGTCATTACACACGACAAGTAGACCACACCTTGTCGAGTGGACATGCATTGATCACCTTCTTGAGGGGGTGACATGTCTCAATCACCTTATCAAGGGCGTGATATGCCTTATATTCCAAGTAGTAGCTCACTTGGTCTATGTCTATTAAGGTCTCTTCCCACACATGTATCATGTACATGTAAGTTGTATGATTGACAAGCATGTTTTACTTCAAGCATTGATCATGCATTCCATATTGAGAATATATATATTCGTTGCTTATGATTATGCATTTTGACTATATTGGCTTATGTCTTGTTGCATTGCATCCTACATACTTAGTACATTCAAACGTACTAAGACATACTTTATGCCTACATGATATCACCATGTAGGGAGCATCTCACCTCTTCGTCATCCTCCACGTGGCTAGTTCGTTACTTTAGAGTTAAGCTTTGGTGAGTCCTCAAGTTCGAGGATGTTATCTATGTTACTCTTTCTATTTGATACTTCTTTATGTTGGACACTTGTTACTGTGAGGGTGAGCCCGAAAAGTGTTTTGGCCCCTGCTCCGTTCCATGGTAGAGGTGTTGTTAGATATTATGATGTAATTATGCTATGATCTTGACTCTTTTATGCTTTTTGATTATTAAAGACTTCTCTTAGTCCCGTTTTCTTTTATTTATATCTCTTGTTGCTATTTGTTTTGCTTCCACAACCAAGGTTGTGTGATTGATAGGTTAAGTGGCTTGATGGTCGCTTTGGGGTCTCCATTCACCGTGTCCGTGTAGGCCTTAGGCTTGCGTCGTGACAAACTTGGTATCAGAGTACTAGGTTGTTAATGGTCCTTGCAATCCAACACACCACGTCGATTAGAGTCTTATTCATAGTTGTGAAGTGCACCACAACTATAAATGGGAGGCAATGAGGCATTTTAGGAAATGTTTCACTTCTTCATGGTCTATCTCATGCTTTATATGTTAGTGTAACGATTTTCCCTTAAAGATTACTCTTTTCTCTTTTAGATCATGCCGATTCCAAGAGGGAGACTAAGGAGAGCCCGTACATCCGAGGAGCAATCGATCCCTCCCGCTGCTCAAGCTCCTCAAGGTGTAGGGGTAGCCCAAGATGAGTTCCGAGATGCTATTACAATGTTGCCTCATGCTATAACCAACCAAATTAACCAAGGGGCCCAAGTACCTCATGCTCCTACTCCAACTTCTAGGGTAAGGGAGTTCATAAGAATGGACCTACCAGAGTTCCATGGATCCAAGAAAAATGAAGATCCCCAACAATTCATAGACGAGGTGTACAAGGTTCTATCCATCATAGGGGTCAATTAGGAGGAAAATACGGAGTTGGTGGCCTACCAACTCAAAGGGGTGGCTCAAATTTAGTTCACCCAATGGAAATTGGAGAGGAGAGATGACAATGCTATCCCTTGGGAAGAGTTCAAAGCCGCATTTCTCAACCGATTCTTTCCTATCGAGCTAAGAAAGGCTAAAATGATGGAGTTTATGAGCCTTAAGAAAGGTTCCATTAGTTTGAGGGAGTATGCCCTCATGTTTAACGAACTCTCCAAGTATGTCCCACAATTGGTTGCCTAGCCTAGATCAAGGATGAACAAATTTGTGTCGGGAGTGTCCGACTTGGTTAATGAGAAGTGTCGTACTGTCATGCTAGTGGATGATATGGATTTTTCCCATCTCATGACATATGCCAAGCAATAGAGGGAGAAAATCTTAGAAAAAGAAGAAGTGGTAAGTGCAAGTGGCTTGTTTTGAAGGTGGATACCCAGGTTCCAAGGATGGCCAGTTTCTTCAAGGCCTCATGTTCCAAGGGCAAGGGTCTCCCAATAATCCTAATAGGAGATTTTATAATGATAATCCAAGATTCCAAGGTGGTTGTGGTGGGGTGTCTAACCCTAAGTGCCAAAGATGTGGTAGAAACCATAATGGCCTATGTTTGAGAAACTCTAATGCTTGTTGTGGTTGTGGTCAAGTGGTTCATAAGGTTGTTGATTGTTCTCATGCCCAAAACAAATGTAGAGATGGTCGTCCACAAGGCCAAGGTGCAAATGCAGATCCAAGGGCTAAGAGAGGCTAACAAGGGGGTGCTCCAAGGCAAAATAGATTCTATGCTCTTCAAGGGAGACAAGGGTTGATAAGGTGCCCGATGTTGTCACCATTATGTTAAAGGTTTTTTATTGTGTATACATTGATAGACCCGGGTGCCACTCTTTCTTTTATGAGTCTTTTTGTTGCCAAAAAGCTTCATGTTAGTCTCGGATTGTTGTGTGAACCTTATGAAGTGTCAACCCCCATTGATAAGTCTATTGTTGCTAAAAGAGTCTATAGAAATTGTCCCTTGTTCATATTGCATAAAGTCTTGTCTTGTGATTTTGCTTATTAGATATGGTGGATTTTGATGTCATTCTTAGGATGGATTGGTTGCATGCATATTATGTTTCTATTGATTGTAAAACCCGTAGGGTGAAATTCCATTTCCCTAATGAGTCTGTCCTTGAGTGGGAAAGTCTGATGTGGTGGTCAAGGGTAGATCCAGTTCTTGTCTTAAAGACAAAATTTGGTTTCTAAGGGTTGTCTCAATCATCTTTTGAGGTTAGGGATGTTGAGTCCAAAGTCCTTCCTTTTGAGTTTGTTCCGGTGGTTAATGAGTTTATTGACGTCTTTCCCGATGAGCTTTTCGATGTTCCTCTCGAAAGGGAAATTGACTTTGGACCTCCTTCCCGATACTCAACCTATTTCTATTGCCCCTTACTGTATGGCCCCAGTGGAATTGAGGACATTAAAGGAACAATTGATGGATTTGTTGGTAAAGGATTTCATAAGGCTTAGTAAGTCAACTTGGGGTGTACCAATGTTATTTGTGAGGAATAGGGATATTTCTCTTAGAAGCTACATTAATTAATTACCTACAACCTAATAGTGTCACCATAAAGAACAAGTACCCTTTACCAAGGATTGATGACCTTTTTCATTAACTTCAAGGGGCTAGTCACTTTTCTAAGATTGACCTTCGGTCCAGGTATCACCAAGTGAAAGTGAGGGTGTGTGACATTCTGAAGATGGCCTTCCGGACTAGGTATGGGCACTTTGAGTTTGTGGTTATGTCCATTTGTTTGACTAATGCACCTACTATATTTATGGATCTCATGAATAGGGTCTTTAAACCCTTCCTTGACTTGTTATGGTGGTTTTTTTTGATGATACCTTAATTTATTCCCATAGTAAGGAAGAGCATGTGAATCACTTGAGGGAGGAGAGGTTGTATGCTTAATATGAAAAAATGTGAGTTTTGGTTGAAAGAGGTTGCTTTTCTAGGCATTTGGTATCGGATGATGGCATTAAGGTGGATTCTATGAAGACGCAGGTGATTAGAAATTTGCCTAAACCTTTGACTCTATCAGACATTAGAAGTTTCTTGGGTTTGGCGGGTTATTACCGGAGGTTTGTAAATGGTTTCTCTTCTATCCAATGACTAAGTTGATCAAAAGAAGGTGAAATTCATGTGAACAATGAGTGTGAGAAGAGTTTTCAAACTTTGAAAGATAAGCTTGTCTCCGCTCCTATCTTGGCTCTATCGGAAGGGTTGGAAAGATTTGTGGTATATTATGATGCCTCGAGAAGTGGTTTGGGGTGTGGCTTGATGAAAAATGGTAAGGTGATAGCATATGCCTCTAGGAAACTTAAGGTGCATGAGAAGAATTATCCCACACAGGATGTTGAATTGGTGGCCATGGTACTTTCTTTGGAATTTTGGCTTCACTACTTATATGGGGTTCATGTTCATGAGTTTACCGACCACAAGAGTCTTAAATATGTGTCCACCCAAAAAGATCTTAACTTGAGACAAAGAAAGTGGTTAGAGCTCCTTAACGATTATGACATGAGTGTGCATTATCTCCCCGACAAAGCTAATGTTGTGGCCAATGCTCTAAATAGAGTGTGCATATGTAGTCTAGCTCATGTTAATGATGGTGGCAAAGAGGTGGCTAGAGAGGTTCACCAGTTAGCATAATTAGGGGTTAGGTTGGATAAAGTTGATAATGGTGGTGTTGTGTTTGTTGATGTTTCTAAATCTTCCTTGATTGAGGAGGTAAACAAAAAACAATATCTTGACCCCGCTTTGCTAGAATTGAAGACCTTGGTGAAGGCTTGAAAAGTGGAGGTGCCCTTAGATGCCAAGGTAGATTGTGTGTCCCAAATGTGGATGACTTGAAGGAATTGATCTTGAAGGAGGCCCATAATTCATCCTATTCTATTCACCTCGGTTATACAAAGATGTATAGAGGCTTGAGGGAGGTGTATTAGTGGGGTGTTATAAAGAGAGACATTGCCAAGTTCATATCTGGATGTCATAATTGCCAACAAGTGAAAGCCGAACATCAAAGGCCGGGTGGCCTAGCCTAAGATATAGAGATTCGTACTTGGAAGTTGGAAGAGATTAACATGGATTTTTTGGTTGGGTTGCCTTAGACTAGGAAACATTTCGACCCTATTTGGGTTGTTGTGGATAGAATGACAAAGTCCACTCACTTCCTTCCGATCAAAACCACATATTGTGCTGAAGATTGTGCCAAGTTGTATATATATAAGTTGGTTAGATTGCATGGAGTGTCCCTTTCTATTCTTTCAAATCATGGTGCTCAATTCAATTCTCACTTGGTACCAAGGTTAAGCTTACCATGACTTTTCATCCTCAAACAGATGGCCAAGCCGAGAGGACTATCCAAACTCTTGAGGATATGCTTATGGCTTGTGTTTTGGAGTTTAAGGATAGTTAGGAGGAATATCTTCCACTCATTGAGTTTAGTTACAACAATAGCTACCACTCAAGCATTGGTATGGCTCCTTTTGAAGCTTTATATGGTAGGCATTTTTGATCCTCAGTTGGGTGGTTTGAAGTGGGGGAGAAGACTTTAATAGGTTCAGATTCGGTCATGGAGGCCTTGGAGAAGGAGAGGTTGATATGGGAGAGATTAGAAATAGCCCAAAGTAGACAAAAGTCCTACTCCGATGTGAGGAGAAAAGATCTTGAGTTTAAGATTGGTGATTGGATTTACTTGAAAGTCTCACCCATGAAGAGTGTGGTCCGATTTGGCAAGAAAAAAAATTAAGCTCAAGATTTGTGCATCCATATAGTGTCTTGAGAAGTGTTGGTAAGGTTGCATATGAGTTGGAGTTGCCTATGGAGATGGATAAGGCTAATCCGGTCTTCTATGTGTCCATGTTGAGGAAGTGTGTGGGTGACCCATGTGCTATAGTGCCCTTAGCTATTGTGGGCGTTGTAGATGATTATTTGACCTATGAGGAGGTCCCGGTGGAGATTTTAGATACCCAAGTGAATGTCACGACCCAACCTAGGGGTCGTGATTAGTGCCGATTGGGCACCCAAACAATACCAAACTAGATTTACAACTATATTAGTTAAGGGATTTATCGAAATTTCGGCAGAGTTTCCTCTATTTTACTGACTACCCAAACCCTGCAAACAGAAATCCCAGCATACCACAAACATCCCTATACATATATATACATGTGCGGGTCGACAAGGTCACCGCTGCGGTAGAGCCACCCAACAAGAGTATCATACATACATAATCATGTCACTACGTAGTATCCTACACCCACAGGTATCCACAGACCTCTATACATACAAACAGAATAGTAAGATGGGAAAGGGCCCCGTCATACCCTCGAATATAGATAAATACCAAGTACAGAAAATAAAGAAACAGGTGTATACCAACAAACTGCTCCTGGGGCAAAGGGAGCAATTCAACGGTAGGTGGAGATCCTAGGAGGATAGCTCTCTAACCTGTACGTCGGTACCTGCGGGCATGAACGCAGCCCCCGAAGGAAGGGGGTCAGTACGAAATACTAACTGAATATGTAAAGTGGAAAGTACGAATTATAAATGAAAACAATAATCCAAATAAAATATATAAGTCAAACCTGTATGCAAACATCAAAATATTTCTCTATTTAAAACATCAAAATAATGCATATCGGACGGGAACGATGGCGAGCTCCAATCTCGCGCCATACCACAGCATAACACCTAAAGTTTCAAATCTTCGACAACTCCAACACAAGTCCCAACTGTAGCCCAAGTGAGCCGAGGCGACGGTGCCACGTACTCAGGTTATAGAATAGGTGAACCAGGGCGACGGTGCCAAGCGTTCACGTATCGTAATGTGTAAAGGTCATCATGCCCGTTTATTGAGCC